>CAXHLB010000410.1:0-28992 GCA_964017235.1 Sabellastarte sp. h YS-2021
CAACCAGTGCACCTCATTTCCAGTCGCAAAAGCCTGCGACAAGAGTTTCCTTCACAGATGTAAGTCTCAAAGCTGTTCTATATTTATTAGTGCCACTCCCTCCATAATTGGCCCAAATTGCAGCATTATAGCCCAATATTTGGCTTGGTTATGCTGCCAAAATGGCGCACCAGGTATATGGGTTTTATGCAGCTAGACCACTTAATTGCAGGTTACAGAGCAATGTGACATGGATTAACCCATTCTGCAGATGTCAAAGCTATTCCATATTTATTAGTGATTTTTACTGAGTGTATGGACCAAACTGCAGCATGATATCTCAATATTTGGCTTAGTTATGATGAGAACATGACCCCCTGTATATATGAGTTACTGAAACCAGTATAGTTCATCTCAAGTCGTAGTATCTTCCTACAGTAGATTTACTCCTAGCTGTAGGTCCCAAAGCTGTTGCCTACTTATTAGTGTCACCCACTTAATCTTTGGCCCAAATTGCAGCATTACATCCCAATATTTGGCTTAGTTATGCTGCCAAAATGGCGCACTACCTACATGGCTTTATTGCAGCCAGACCCCTCCATTGGAGGTTACAGACCATTGTGACATGGGTATAACTCATCTGTACGTCTCAAAGCTGTTCCGCCTTTATTGGGGTAATTCACTCAGTGTTTGGACCAAATTGCAGTACAATATTCTCATATTTGGCTTAGTTATGGTGGAAACATGACCCGCTGTATATACTAGTTTACTGCAACCAGTGCACCTCATTTCCAGTCGCAAAAGCCTGCGACAAGAGTTTCCTTCACAGATGTAAGTCTCAAAGCTGTTCTATATTTATTAGTGCCACTCCCTCCATAATTGGCCCAAATTGCAGCATTATAGCCCAATATTTGGCTTGGTTATGCTGCCAAAATGGCGCACCAGGTATATGGGTTTTATGCAGCTAGACCACTTAATTGCAGGTTACAGAGCAATGTGACATGGATTAACCCATTCTGCAGATGTCAAAGCTATTCCATATTTATTAGTGATTTTTACTGAGTGTATGGACCAAACTGCAGCATGATATCTCAATATTTGGCTTAGTTATGATGAGAACATGACCCCCTGTATATATGAGTTACTGAAACCAGTATAGTTCATCTCAAGTCGTAGTATCTTCCTACAGTAGATTTACTCCTAGCTGTAGGTCCCAAAGCTGTTGCCTACTTATTAGTGTCACCCACTTAATCTTTGGCCCAAATTGCAGCATTACATCCCAATATTTGGCTTAGTTATGCTGCCAAAATGGCGCACTACCTACATGGCTTTATTGCAGCCAGACCCCTCCATTGGAGGTTACAGACCATTGTGACATGGGTATAACTCATCTGTACGTCTCAAAGCTGTTCCGCCTTTATTGGGGTAATTCACTCAGTGTTTGGACCAAATTGCAGTACAATATTCTCATATTTGGCTTAGTTATGGTGGAAACATGACCCGCTGTATATACTAGTTTACTGCAACCAGTGCACCTCATTTCCAGTCGCAAAAGCCTGCGACAAGAGTTTCCTTCACAGATGTAAGTCTCAAAGCTGTTCTATATTTATTAGTGCCACTCCCTCCATAATTGGCCCAAATTGCAGCATTATAGCCCAATATTTGGCTTGGTTATGCTGCCAAAATGGCGCACCAGGTATATGGGTTTTATGCAGCTAGACCACTTAATTGCAGGTTACAGAGCAATGTGACATGGATTAACCCATTCTGCAGATGTCAAAGCTATTCCATATTTATTAGTGATTTTTACTGAGTGTATGGACCAAACTGCAGCATGATATCTCAATATTTGGCTTAGTTATGATGAGAACATGACCCCCTGTATATATGAGTTACTGAAACCAGTATAGTTCATCTCAAGTCGTAGTATCTTCCTACAGTAGATTTACTCCTAGCTGTAGGTCCCAAAGCTGTTGCCTACTTATTAGTGTCACCCACTTAATCTTTGGCCCAAATTGCAGCATTACATCCCAATATTTGGCTTAGTTATGCTGCCAAAATGGCGCACTACCTACATGGCTTTATTGCAGCCAGACCCCTCCATTGGAGGTTACAGACCATTGTGACATGGGTATAACTCATCTGTACGTCTCAAAGCTGTTCCGCCTTTATTGGGGTAATTCACTCAGTGTTTGGACCAAATTGCAGTACAATATTCTCATATTTGGCTTAGTTATGGTGGAAACATGACCCGCTGTATATACTAGTTTACTGCAACCAGTGCACCTCATTTCCAGTCGCAAAAGCCTGCGACAAGAGTTTCCTTCACAGATGTAAGTCTCAAAGCTGTTCTATATTTATTAGTGCCACTCCCTCCATAATTGGCCCAAATTGCAGCATTATAGCCCAATATTTGGCTTGGTTATGCTGCCAAAATGGCGCACCAGGTATATGGGTTTTATGCAGCTAGACCACTTAATTGCAGGTTACAGAGCAATGTGACATGGATTAACCCATTCTGCAGATGTCAAAGCTATTCCATATTTATTAGTGATTTTTACTGAGTGTATGGACCAAACTGCAGCATGATATCTCAATATTTGGCTTAGTTATGATGAGAACATGACCCCCTGTATATATGAGTTACTGAAACCAGTATAGTTCATCTCAAGTCGTAGTATCTTCCTACAGTAGATTTACTCCTAGCTGTAGGTCCCAAAGCTGTTGCCTACTTATTAGTGTCACCCACTTAATCTTTGGCCCAAATTGCAGCATTACATCCCAATATTTGGCTTAGTTATGCTGCCAAAATGGCGCACTACCTACATGGCTTTATTGCAGCCAGACCCCTCCATTGGAGGTTACAGACCATTGTGACATGGGTATAACTCATCTGTACGTCTCAAAGCTGTTCCGCCTTTATTGGGGTAATTCACTCAGTGTTTGGACCAAATTGCAGTACAATATTCTCATATTTGGCTTAGTTATGGTGGAAACATGACCCGCTGTATATACTAGTTTACTGCAACCAGTGCACCTCATTTCCAGTCGCAAAAGCCTGCGACAAGAGTTTCCTTCACAGATGTAAGTCTCAAAGCTGTTCTATATTTATTAGTGCCACTCCCTCCATAATTGGCCCAAATTGCAGCATTATAGCCCAATATTTGGCTTGGTTATGCTGCCAAAATGGCGCACCAGGTATATGGGTTTTATGCAGCTAGACCACTTAATTGCAGGTTACAGAGCAATGTGACATGGATTAACCCATTCTGCAGATGTCAAAGCTATTCCATATTTATTAGTGATTTTTACTGAGTGTATGGACCAAACTGCAGCATGATATCTCAATATTTGGCTTAGTTATGATGAGAACATGACCCCCTGTATATATGAGTTACTGAAACCAGTATAGTTCATCTCAAGTCGTAGTATCTTCCTACAGTAGATTTACTCCTAGCTGTAGGTCCCAAAGCTGTTGCCTACTTATTAGTGTCACCCACTTAATCTTTGGCCCAAATTGCAGCATTACATCCCAATATTTGGCTTAGTTATGCTGCCAAAATGGCGCACTACCTACATGGCTTTATTGCAGCCAGACCCCTCCATTGGAGGTTACAGACCATTGTGACATGGGTATAACTCATCTGTACGTCTCAAAGCTGTTCCGCCTTTATTGGGGTAATTCACTCAGTGTTTGGACCAAATTGCAGTACAATATTCTCATATTTGGCTTAGTTATGGTGGAAACATGACCCGCTGTATATACTAGTTTACTGCAACCAGTGCACCTCATTTCCAGTCGCAAAAGCCTGCGACAAGAGTTTCCTTCACAGATGTAAGTCTCAAAGCTGTTCTATATTTATTAGTGCCACTCCCTCCATAATTGGCCCAAATTGCAGCATTATAGCCCAATATTTGGCTTGGTTATGCTGCCAAAATGGCGCACCAGGTATATGGGTTTTATGCAGCTAGACCACTTAATTGCAGGTTACAGAGCAATGTGACATGGATTAACCCATTCTGCAGATGTCAAAGCTATTCCATATTTATTAGTGATTTTTACTGAGTGTATGGACCAAACTGCAGCATGATATCTCAATATTTGGCTTAGTTATGATGAGAACATGACCCCCTGTATATATGAGTTACTGAAACCAGTATAGTTCATCTCAAGTCGTAGTATCTTCCTACAGTAGATTTACTCCTAGCTGTAGGTCCCAAAGCTGTTGCCTACTTATTAGTGTCACCCACTTAATCTTTGGCCCAAATTGCAGCATTACATCCCAATATTTGGCTTAGTTATGCTGCCAAAATGGCGCACTACCTACATGGCTTTATTGCAGCCAGACCCCTCCATTGGAGGTTACAGACCATTGTGACATGGGTATAACTCATCTGTACGTCTCAAAGCTGTTCCGCCTTTATTGGGGTAATTCACTCAGTGTTTGGACCAAATTGCAGTACAATATTCTCATATTTGGCTTAGTTATGGTGGAAACATGACCCGCTGTATATACTAGTTTACTGCAACCAGTGCACCTCATTTCCAGTCGCAAAAGCCTGCGACAAGAGTTTCCTTCACAGATGTAAGTCTCAAAGCTGTTCTATATTTATTAGTGCCACTCCCTCCATAATTGGCCCAAATTGCAGCATTATAGCCCAATATTTGGCTTGGTTATGCTGCCAAAATGGCGCACCAGGTATATGGGTTTTATGCAGCTAGACCACTTAATTGCAGGTTACAGAGCAATGTGACATGGATTAACCCATTCTGCAGATGTCAAAGCTATTCCATATTTATTAGTGATTTTTACTGAGTGTATGGACCAAACTGCAGCATGATATCTCAATATTTGGCTTAGTTATGATGAGAACATGACCCCCTGTATATATGAGTTACTGAAACCAGTATAGTTCATCTCAAGTCGTAGTATCTTCCTACAGTAGATTTACTCCTAGCTGTAGGTCCCAAAGCTGTTGCCTACTTATTAGTGTCACCCACTTAATCTTTGGCCCAAATTGCAGCATTACATCCCAATATTTGGCTTAGTTATGCTGCCAAAATGGCGCACTACCTACATGGCTTTATTGCAGCCAGACCCCTCCATTGGAGGTTACAGACCATTGTGACATGGGTATAACTCATCTGTACGTCTCAAAGCTGTTCCGCCTTTATTGGGGTAATTCACTCAGTGTTTGGACCAAATTGCAGTACAATATTCTCATATTTGGCTTAGTTATGGTGGAAACATGACCCGCTGTATATACTAGTTTACTGCAACCAGTGCACCTCATTTCCAGTCGCAAAAGCCTGCGACAAGAGTTTCCTTCACAGATGTAAGTCTCAAAGCTGTTCTATATTTATTAGTGCCACTCCCTCCATAATTGGCCCAAATTGCAGCATTATAGCCCAATATTTGGCTTGGTTATGCTGCCAAAATGGCGCACCAGGTATATGGGTTTTATGCAGCTAGACCACTTAATTGCAGGTTACAGAGCAATGTGACATGGATTAACCCATTCTGCAGATGTCAAAGCTATTCCATATTTATTAGTGATTTTTACTGAGTGTATGGACCAAACTGCAGCATGATATCTCAATATTTGGCTTAGTTATGATGAGAACATGACCCCCTGTATATATGAGTTACTGAAACCAGTATAGTTCATCTCAAGTCGTAGTATCTTCCTACAGTAGATTTACTCCTAGCTGTAGGTCCCAAAGCTGTTGCCTACTTATTAGTGTCACCCACTTAATCTTTGGCCCAAATTGCAGCATTACATCCCAATATTTGGCTTAGTTATGCTGCCAAAATGGCGCACTACCTACATGGCTTTATTGCAGCCAGACCCCTCCATTGGAGGTTACAGACCATTGTGACATGGGTATAACTCATCTGTACGTCTCAAAGCTGTTCCGCCTTTATTGGGGTAATTCACTCAGTGTTTGGACCAAATTGCAGTACAATATTCTCATATTTGGCTTAGTTATGGTGGAAACATGACCCGCTGTATATACTAGTTTACTGCAACCAGTGCACCTCATTTCCAGTCGCAAAAGCCTGCGACAAGAGTTTCCTTCACAGATGTAAGTCTCAAAGCTGTTCTATATTTATTAGTGCCACTCCCTCCATAATTGGCCCAAATTGCAGCATTATAGCCCAATATTTGGCTTGGTTATGCTGCCAAAATGGCGCACCAGGTATATGGGTTTTATGCAGCTAGACCACTTAATTGCAGGTTACAGAGCAATGTGACATGGATTAACCCATTCTGCAGATGTCAAAGCTATTCCATATTTATTAGTGATTTTTACTGAGTGTATGGACCAAACTGCAGCATGATATCTCAATATTTGGCTTAGTTATGATGAGAACATGACCCCCTGTATATATGAGTTACTGAAACCAGTATAGTTCATCTCAAGTCGTAGTATCTTCCTACAGTAGATTTACTCCTAGCTGTAGGTCCCAAAGCTGTTGCCTACTTATTAGTGTCACCCACTTAATCTTTGGCCCAAATTGCAGCATTACATCCCAATATTTGGCTTAGTTATGCTGCCAAAATGGCGCACTACCTACATGGCTTTATTGCAGCCAGACCCCTCCATTGGAGGTTACAGACCATTGTGACATGGGTATAACTCATCTGTACGTCTCAAAGCTGTTCCGCCTTTATTGGGGTAATTCACTCAGTGTTTGGACCAAATTGCAGTACAATATTCTCATATTTGGCTTAGTTATGGTGGAAACATGACCCGCTGTATATACTAGTTTACTGCAACCAGTGCACCTCATTTCCAGTCGCAAAAGCCTGCGACAAGAGTTTCCTTCACAGATGTAAGTCTCAAAGCTGTTCTATATTTATTAGTGCCACTCCCTCCATAATTGGCCCAAATTGCAGCATTATAGCCCAATATTTGGCTTGGTTATGCTGCCAAAATGGCGCACCAGGTATATGGGTTTTATGCAGCTAGACCACTTAATTGCAGGTTACAGAGCAATGTGACATGGATTAACCCATTCTGCAGATGTCAAAGCTATTCCATATTTATTAGTGATTTTTACTGAGTGTATGGACCAAACTGCAGCATGATATCTCAATATTTGGCTTAGTTATGATGAGAACATGACCCCCTGTATATATGAGTTACTGAAACCAGTATAGTTCATCTCAAGTCGTAGTATCTTCCTACAGTAGATTTACTCCTAGCTGTAGGTCCCAAAGCTGTTGCCTACTTATTAGTGTCACCCACTTAATCTTTGGCCCAAATTGCAGCATTACATCCCAATATTTGGCTTAGTTATGCTGCCAAAATGGCGCACTACCTACATGGCTTTATTGCAGCCAGACCCCTCCATTGGAGGTTACAGACCATTGTGACATGGGTATAACTCATCTGTACGTCTCAAAGCTGTTCCGCCTTTATTGGGGTAATTCACTCAGTGTTTGGACCAAATTGCAGTACAATATTCTCATATTTGGCTTAGTTATGGTGGAAACATGACCCGCTGTATATACTAGTTTACTGCAACCAGTGCACCTCATTTCCAGTCGCAAAAGCCTGCGACAAGAGTTTCCTTCACAGATGTAAGTCTCAAAGCTGTTCTATATTTATTAGTGCCACTCCCTCCATAATTGGCCCAAATTGCAGCATTATAGCCCAATATTTGGCTTGGTTATGCTGCCAAAATGGCGCACCAGGTATATGGGTTTTATGCAGCTAGACCACTTAATTGCAGGTTACAGAGCAATGTGACATGGATTAACCCATTCTGCAGATGTCAAAGCTATTCCATATTTATTAGTGATTTTTACTGAGTGTATGGACCAAACTGCAGCATGATATCTCAATATTTGGCTTAGTTATGATGAGAACATGACCCCCTGTATATATGAGTTACTGAAACCAGTATAGTTCATCTCAAGTCGTAGTATCTTCCTACAGTAGATTTACTCCTAGCTGTAGGTCCCAAAGCTGTTGCCTACTTATTAGTGTCACCCACTTAATCTTTGGCCCAAATTGCAGCATTACATCCCAATATTTGGCTTAGTTATGCTGCCAAAATGGCGCACTACCTACATGGCTTTATTGCAGCCAGACCCCTCCATTGGAGGTTACAGACCATTGTGACATGGGTATAACTCATCTGTACGTCTCAAAGCTGTTCCGCCTTTATTGGGGTAATTCACTCAGTGTTTGGACCAAATTGCAGTACAATATTCTCATATTTGGCTTAGTTATGGTGGAAACATGACCCGCTGTATATACTAGTTTACTGCAACCAGTGCACCTCATTTCCAGTCGCAAAAGCCTGCGACAAGAGTTTCCTTCACAGATGTAAGTCTCAAAGCTGTTCTATATTTATTAGTGCCACTCCCTCCATAATTGGCCCAAATTGCAGCATTATAGCCCAATATTTGGCTTGGTTATGCTGCCAAAATGGCGCACCAGGTATATGGGTTTTATGCAGCTAGACCACTTAATTGCAGGTTACAGAGCAATGTGACATGGATTAACCCATTCTGCAGATGTCAAAGCTATTCCATATTTATTAGTGATTTTTACTGAGTGTATGGACCAAACTGCAGCATGATATCTCAATATTTGGCTTAGTTATGATGAGAACATGACCCCCTGTATATATGAGTTACTGAAACCAGTATAGTTCATCTCAAGTCGTAGTATCTTCCTACAGTAGATTTACTCCTAGCTGTAGGTCCCAAAGCTGTTGCCTACTTATTAGTGTCACCCACTTAATCTTTGGCCCAAATTGCAGCATTACATCCCAATATTTGGCTTAGTTATGCTGCCAAAATGGCGCACTACCTACATGGCTTTATTGCAGCCAGACCCCTCCATTGGAGGTTACAGACCATTGTGACATGGGTATAACTCATCTGTACGTCTCAAAGCTGTTCCGCCTTTATTGGGGTAATTCACTCAGTGTTTGGACCAAATTGCAGTACAATATTCTCATATTTGGCTTAGTTATGGTGGAAACATGACCCGCTGTATATACTAGTTTACTGCAACCAGTGCACCTCATTTCCAGTCGCAAAAGCCTGCGACAAGAGTTTCCTTCACAGATGTAAGTCTCAAAGCTGTTCTATATTTATTAGTGCCACTCCCTCCATATTGGCCCAAATTGCAGCATTTATAGCCCAATATTTGGCTTGGTTATGCTGCCAAAATGGCGCACCAGGTATATGGGTTTTATGCAGCTAGACCACTTAATTGCAGGTTACAGAGCAATGTGACATGGATTAACCCATTCTGCAGATGTCAAAGCTATTCCATATTTATTAGTGATTTTTACTGAGTGTATGGACCAAACTGCAGCATGATATCTCAATATTTGGCTTAGTTATGATGAGAACATGACCCCCTGTATATATGAGTTACTGAAACCAGTATAGTTCATCTCAAGTCGTAGTATCTTCCTACAGTAGATTTACTCCTAGCTGTAGGTCCCAAAGCTGTTGCCTACTTATTAGTGTCACCCACTTAATCTTTGGCCCAAATTGCAGCATTACATCCCAATATTTGGCTTAGTTATGCTGCCAAAATGGCGCACTACCTACATGGCTTTATTGCAGCCAGACCCCTCCATTGGAGGTTACAGACCATTGTGACATGGGTATAACTCATCTGTACGTCTCAAAGCTGTTCCGCCTTTATTGGGGTAATTCACTCAGTGTTTGGACCAAATTGCAGTACAATATTCTCATATTTGGCTTAGTTATGGTGGAAACATGACCCGCTGTATATACTAGTTTACTGCAACCAGTGCACCTCATTTCCAGTCGCAAAAGCCTGCGACAAGAGTTTCCTTCACAGATGTAAGTCTCAAAGCTGTTCTATATTTATTAGTGCCACTCCCTCCATAATTGGCCCAAATTGCAGCATTATAGCCCAATATTTGGCTTGGTTATGCTGCCAAAATGGCGCACCAGGTATATGGGTTTTATGCAGCTAGACCACTTAATTGCAGGTTACAGAGCAATGTGACATGGATTAACCCATTCTGCAGATGTCAAAGCTATTCCATATTTATTAGTGATTTTTACTGAGTGTATGGACCAAACTGCAGCATGATATCTCAATATTTGGCTTAGTTATGATGAGAACATGACCCCCTGTATATATGAGTTACTGAAACCAGTATAGTTCATCTCAAGTCGTAGTATCTTCCTACAGTAGATTTACTCCTAGCTGTAGGTCCCAAAGCTGTTGCCTACTTATTAGTGTCACCCACTTAATCTTTGGCCCAAATTGCAGCATTACATCCCAATATTTGGCTTAGTTATGCTGCCAAAATGGCGCACTACCTACATGGCTTTATTGCAGCCAGACCCCTCCATTGGAGGTTACAGACCATTGTGACATGGGTATAACTCATCTGTACGTCTCAAAGCTGTTCCGCCTTTATTGGGGTAATTCACTCAGTGTTTGGACCAAATTGCAGTACAATATTCTCATATTTGGCTTAGTTATGGTGGAAACATGACCCGCTGTATATACTAGTTTACTGCAACCAGTGCACCTCATTTCCAGTCGCAAAAGCCTGCGACAAGAGTTTCCTTCACAGATGTAAGTCTCAAAGCTGTTCTATATTTATTAGTGCCACTCCCTCCATAATTGGCCCAAATTGCAGCATTATAGCCCAATATTTGGCTTGGTTATGCTGCCAAAATGGCGCACCAGGTATATGGGTTTTATGCAGCTAGACCACTTAATTGCAGGTTACAGAGCAATGTGACATGGATTAACCCATTCTGCAGATGTCAAAGCTATTCCATATTTATTAGTGATTTTTACTGAGTGTATGGACCAAACTGCAGCATGATATCTCAATATTTGGCTTAGTTATGATGAGAACATGACCCCCTGTATATATGAGTTACTGAAACCAGTATAGTTCATCTCAAGTCGTAGTATCTTCCTACAGTAGATTTACTCCTAGCTGTAGGTCCCAAAGCTGTTGCCTACTTATTAGTGTCACCCACTTAATCTTTGGCCCAAATTGCAGCATTACATCCCAATATTTGGCTTAGTTATGCTGCCAAAATGGCGCACTACCTACATGGCTTTATTGCAGCCAGACCCCTCCATTGGAGGTTACAGACCATTGTGACATGGGTATAACTCATCTGTACGTCTCAAAGCTGTTCCGCCTTTATTGGGGTAATTCACTCAGTGTTTGGACCAAATTGCAGTACAATATTCTCATATTTGGCTTAGTTATGGTGGAAACATGACCCGCTGTATATACTAGTTTACTGCAACCAGTGCACCTCATTTCCAGTCGCAAAAGCCTGCGACAAGAGTTTCCTTCACAGATGTAAGTCTCAAAGCTGTTATATATTTATTAGTGCCACTCCCTCCATAATTGGCCCAAATTGCAGCATTATAGCCCAATATTTGGCTTGGTTATGCTGCCAAAATGGCGCACCAGGTATATGGGTTTTATGCAGCTAGACCACTTAATTGCAGGTTACAGAGCAATGTGACATGGATTAACCCATTCTGCAGATGTCAAAGCTATTCCATATTTATTAGTGATTTTTACTGAGTGTATGGACCAAACTGCAGCATGATATCTCAATATTTGGCTTAGTTATGATGAGAACATGACCCCCTGTATATATGAGTTACTGAAACCAGTATAGTTCATCTCAAGTCGTAGTATCTTCCTACAGTAGATTTACTCCTAGCTGTAGGTCCCAAAGCTGTTGCCTACTTATTAGTGTCACCCACTTAATCTTTGGCCCAAATTGCAGCATTACATCCCAATATTTGGCTTAGTTATGCTGCCAAAATGGCGCACTACCTACATGGCTTTATTGCAGCCAGACCCCTCCATTGGAGGTTACAGACCATTGTGACATGGGTATAACTCATCTGTACGTCTCAAAGCTGTTCCGCCTTTATTGGGGTAATTCACTCAGTGTTTGGACCAAATTGCAGTACAATATTCTCATATTTGGCTTAGTTATGGTGGAAACATGACCCGCTGTATATACTAGTTTACTGCAACCAGTGCACCTCATTTCCAGTCGCAAAAGCCTGCGACAAGAGTTTCCTTCACAGATGTAAGTCTCAAAGCTGTTCTATATTTATTAGTGCCACTCCCTCCATAATTGGCCCAAATTGCAGCATTATAGCCCAATATTTGGCTTGGTTATGCTGCCAAAATGGCGCACCAGGTATATGGGTTTTATGCAGCTAGACCACTTAATTGCAGGTTACAGAGCAATGTGACATGGATTAACCCATTCTGCAGATGTCAAAGCTATTCCATATTTATTAGTGATTTTTACTGAGTGTATGGACCAAACTGCAGCATGATATCTCAATATTTGGCTTAGTTATGATGAGAACATGACCCCCTGTATATATGAGTTACTGAAACCAGTATAGTTCATCTCAAGTCGTAGTATCTTCCTACAGTAGATTTACTCCTAGCTGTAGGTCCCAAAGCTGTTGCCTACTTATTAGTGTCACCCACTTAATCTTTGGCCCAAATTGCAGCATTACATCCCAATATTTGGCTTAGTTATGCTGCCAAAATGGCGCACTACCTACATGGCTTTATTGCAGCCAGACCCCTCCATTGGAGGTTACAGACCATTGTGACATGGGTATAACTCATCTGTACGTCTCAAAGCTGTTCCGCCTTTATTGGGGTAATTCACTCAGTGTTTGGACCAAATTGCAGTACAATATTCTCATATTTGGCTTAGTTATGGTGGAAACATGACCCGCTGTATATACTAGTTTACTGCAACCAGTGCACCTCATTTCCAGTCGCAAAAGCCTGCGACAAGAGTTTCCTTCACAGATGTAAGTCTCAAAGCTGTTCTATATTTATTAGTGCCACTCCCTCCATAATTGGCCCAAATTGCAGCATTATAGCCCAATATTTGGCTTGGTTATGCTGCCAAAATGGCGCACCAGGTATATGGGTTTTATGCAGCTAGACCACTTAATTGCAGGTTACAGAGCAATGTGACATGGATTAACCCATTCTGCAGATGTCAAAGCTATTCCATATTTATTAGTGATTTTTACTGAGTGTATGGACCAAACTGCAGCATGATATCTCAATATTTGGCTTAGTTATGATGAGAACATGACCCCCTGTATATATGAGTTACTGAAACCAGTATAGTTCATCTCAAGTCGTAGTATCTTCCTACAGTAGATTTACTCCTAGCTGTAGGTCCCAAAGCTGTTGCCTACTTATTAGTGTCACCCACTTAATCTTTGGCCCAAATTGCAGCATTACATCCCAATATTTGGCTTAGTTATGCTGCCAAAATGGCGCACTACCTACATGGCTTTATTGCAGCCAGACCCCTCCATTGGAGGTTACAGACCATTGTGACATGGGTATAACTCATCTGTACGTCTCAAAGCTGTTCCGCCTTTATTGGGGTAATTCACTCAGTGTTTGGACCAAATTGCAGTACAATATTCTCATATTTGGCTTAGTTATGGTGGAAACATGACCCGCTGTATATACTAGTTTACTGCAACCAGTGCACCTCATTTCCAGTCGCAAAAGCCTGCGACAAGAGTTTCCTTCACAGATGTAAGTCTCAAAGCTGTTCTATATTTATTAGTGCCACTCCCTCCATAATTGGCCCAAATTGCAGCATTATAGCCCAATATTTGGCTTGGTTATGCTGCCAAAATGGCGCACCAGGTATATGGGTTTTATGCAGCTAGACCACTTAATTGCAGGTTACAGAGCAATGTGACATGGATTAACCCATTCTGCAGATGTCAAAGCTATTCCATATTTATTAGTGATTTTTACTGAGTGTATGGACCAAACTGCAGCATGATATCTCAATATTTGGCTTAGTTATGATGAGAACATGACCCCCTGTATATATGAGTTACTGAAACCAGTATAGTTCATCTCAAGTCGTAGTATCTTCCTACAGTAGATTTACTCCTAGCTGTAGGTCCCAAAGCTGTTGCCTACTTATTAGTGTCACCCACTTAATCTTTGGCCCAAATTGCAGCATTACATCCCAATATTTGGCTTAGTTATGCTGCCAAAATGGCGCACTACCTACATGGCTTTATTGCAGCCAGACCCCTCCATTGGAGGTTACAGACCATTGTGACATGGGTATAACTCATCTGTACGTCTCAAAGCTGTTCCGCCTTTATTGGGGTAATTCACTCAGTGTTTGGACCAAATTGCAGTACAATATTCTCATATTTGGCTTAGTTATGGTGGAAACATGACCCGCTGTATATACTAGTTTACTGCAACCAGTGCACCTCATTTCCAGTCGCAAAAGCCTGCGACAAGAGTTTCCTTCACAGATGTAAGTCTCAAAGCTGTTCTATATTTATTAGTGCCACTCCCTCCATAATTGGCCCAAATTGCAGCATTATAGCCCAATATTTGGCTTGGTTATGCTGCCAAAATGGCGCACCAGGTATATGGGTTTTATGCAGCTAGACCACTTAATTGCAGGTTACAGAGCAATGTGACATGGATTAACCCATTCTGCAGATGTCAAAGCTATTCCATATTTATTAGTGATTTTTACTGAGTGTATGGACCAAACTGCAGCATGATATCTCAATATTTGGCTTAGTTATGATGAGAACATGACCCCCTGTATATATGAGTTACTGAAACCAGTATAGTTCATCTCAAGTCGTAGTATCTTCCTACAGTAGATTTACTCCTAGCTGTAGGTCCCAAAGCTGTTGCCTACTTATTAGTGTCACCCACTTAATCTTTGGCCCAAATTGCAGCATTACATCCCAATATTTGGCTTAGTTATGCTGCCAAAATGGCGCACTACCTACATGGCTTTATTGCAGCCAGACCCCTCCATTGGAGGTTACAGACCATTGTGACATGGGTATAACTCATCTGTACGTCTCAAAGCTGTTCCGCCTTTATTGGGGTAATTCACTCAGTGTTTGGACCAAATTGCAGTACAATATTCTCATATTTGGCTTAGTTATGGTGGAAACATGACCCGCTGTATATACTAGTTTACTGCAACCAGTGCACCTCATTTCCAGTCGCAAAAGCCTGCGACAAGAGTTTCCTTCACAGATGTAAGTCTCAAAGCTGTTCTATATTTATTAGTGCCACTCCCTCCATAATTGGCCCAAATTGCAGCATTATAGCCCAATATTTGGCTTGGTTATGCTGCCAAAATGGCGCACCAGGTATATGGGTTTTATGCAGCTAGACCACTTAATTGCAGGTTACAGAGCAATGTGACATGGATTAACCCATTCTGCAGATGTCAAAGCTATTCCATATTTATTAGTGATTTTTACTGAGTGTATGGACCAAACTGCAGCATGATATCTCAATATTTGGCTTAGTTATGATGAGAACATGACCCCCTGTATATATGAGTTACTGAAACCAGTATAGTTCATCTCAAGTCGTAGTATCTTCCTACAGTAGATTTACTCCTAGCTGTAGGTCCCAAAGCTGTTGCCTACTTATTAGTGTCACCCACTTAATCTTTGGCCCAAATTGCAGCATTACATCCCAATATTTGGCTTAGTTATGCTGCCAAAATGGCGCACTACCTACATGGCTTTATTGCAGCCAGACCCCTCCATTGGAGGTTACAGACCATTGTGACATGGGTATAACTCATCTGTACGTCTCAAAGCTGTTCCGCCTTTATTGGGGTAATTCACTCAGTGTTTGGACCAAATTGCAGTACAATATTCTCATATTTGGCTTAGTTATGGTGGAAACATGACCCGCTGTATATACTAGTTTACTGCAACCAGTGCACCTCATTTCCAGTCGCAAAAGCCTGCGACAAGAGTTTCCTTCACAGATGTAAGTCTCAAAGCTGTTCTATATTTATTAGTGCCACTCCCTCCATAATTGGCCCAAATTGCAGCATTATAGCCCAATATTTGGCTTGGTTATGCTGCCAAAATGGCGCACCAGGTATATGGGTTTTATGCAGCTAGACCACTTAATTGCAGGTTACAGAGCAATGTGACATGGATTAACCCATTCTGCAGATGTCAAAGCTATTCCATATTTATTAGTGATTTTTACTGAGTGTATGGACCAAACTGCAGCATGATATCTCAATATTTGGCTTAGTTATGATGAGAACATGACCCCCTGTATATATGAGTTACTGAAACCAGTATAGTTCATCTCAAGTCGTAGTATCTTCCTACAGTAGATTTACTCCTAGCTGTAGGTCCCAAAGCTGTTGCCTACTTATTAGTGTCACCCACTTAATCTTTGGCCCAAATTGCAGCATTACATCCCAATATTTGGCTTAGTTATGCTGCCAAAATGGCGCACTACCTACATGGCTTTATTGCAGCCAGACCCCTCCATTGGAGGTTACAGACCATTGTGACATGGGTATAACTCATCTGTACGTCTCAAAGCTGTTCCGCCTTTATTGGGGTAATTCACTCAGTGTTTGGACCAAATTGCAGTACAATATTCTCATATTTGGCTTAGTTATGGTGGAAACATGACCCGCTGTATATACTAGTTTACTGCAACCAGTGCACCTCATTTCCAGTCGCAAAAGCCTGCGACAAGAGTTTCCTTCACAGATGTAAGTCTCAAAGCTGTTCTATATTTATTAGTGCCACTCCCTCCATAATTGGCCCAAATTGCAGCATTATAGCCCAATATTTGGCTTGGTTATGCTGCCAAAATGGCGCACCAGGTATATGGGTTTTATGCAGCTAGACCACTTAATTGCAGGTTACAGAGCAATGTGACATGGATTAACCCATTCTGCAGATGTCAAAGCTATTCCATATTTATTAGTGATTTTTACTGAGTGTATGGACCAAACTGCAGCATGATATCTCAATATTTGGCTTAGTTATGATGAGAACATGACCCCCTGTATATATGAGTTACTGAAACCAGTATAGTTCATCTCAAGTCGTAGTATCTTCCTACAGTAGATTTACTCCTAGCTGTAGGTCCCAAAGCTGTTGCCTACTTATTAGTGTCACCCACTTAATCTTTGGCCCAAATTGCAGCATTACATCCCAATATTTGGCTTAGTTATGCTGCCAAAATGGCGCACTACCTACATGGCTTTATTGCAGCCAGACCCCTCCATTGGAGGTTACAGACCATTGTGACATGGGTATAACTCATCTGTACGTCTCAAAGCTGTTCCGCCTTTATTGGGGTAATTCACTCAGTGTTTGGACCAAATTGCAGTACAATATTCTCATATTTGGCTTAGTTATGGTGGAAACATGACCCGCTGTATATACTAGTTTACTGCAACCAGTGCACCTCATTTCCAGTCGCAAAAGCCTGCGACAAGAGTTTCCTTCACAGATGTAAGTCTCAAAGCTGTTCTATATTTATTAGTGCCACTCCCTCCATAATTGGCCCAAATTGCAGCATTATAGCCCAATATTTGGCTTGGTTATGCTGCCAAAATGGCGCACCAGGTATATGGGTTTTATGCAGCTAGACCACTTAATTGCAGGTTACAGAGCAATGTGACATGGATTAACCCATTCTGCAGATGTCAAAGCTATTCCATATTTATTAGTGATTTTTACTGAGTGTATGGACCAAACTGCAGCATGATATCTCAATATTTGGCTTAGTTATGATGAGAACATGACCCCCTGTATATATGAGTTACTGAAACCAGTATAGTTCATCTCAAGTCGTAGTATCTTCCTACAGTAGATTTACTCCTAGCTGTAGGTCCCAAAGCTGTTGCCTACTTATTAGTGTCACCCACTTAATCTTTGGCCCAAATTGCAGCATTACATCCCAATATTTGGCTTAGTTATGCTGCCAAAATGGCGCACTACCTACATGGCTTTATTGCAGCCAGACCCCTCCATTGGAGGTTACAGACCATTGTGACATGGGTATAACTCATCTGTACGTCTCAAAGCTGTTCCGCCTTTATTGGGGTAATTCACTCAGTGTTTGGACCAAATTGCAGTACAATATTCTCATATTTGGCTTAGTTATGGTGGAAACATGACCCGCTGTATATACTAGTTTACTGCAACCAGTGCACCTCATTTCCAGTCGCAAAAGCCTGCGACAAGAGTTTCCTTCACAGATGTAAGTCTCAAAGCTGTTCTATATTTATTAGTGCCACTCCCTCCATAATTGGCCCAAATTGCAGCATTATAGCCCAATATTTGGCTTGGTTATGCTGCCAAAATGGCGCACCAGGTATATGGGTTTTATGCAGCTAGACCACTTAATTGCAGGTTACAGAGCAATGTGACATGGATTAACCCATTCTGCAGATGTCAAAGCTATTCCATATTTATTAGTGATTTTTACTGAGTGTATGGACCAAACTGCAGCATGATATCTCAATATTTGGCTTAGTTATGATGAGAACATGACCCCCTGTATATATGAGTTACTGAAACCAGTATAGTTCATCTCAAGTCGTAGTATCTTCCTACAGTAGATTTACTCCTAGCTGTAGGTCCCAAAGCTGTTGCCTACTTATTAGTGTCACCCACTTAATCTTTGGCCCAAATTGCAGCATTACATCCCAATATTTGGCTTAGTTATGCTGCCAAAATGGCGCACTACCTACATGGCTTTATTGCAGCCAGACCCCTCCATTGGAGGTTACAGACCATTGTGACATGGGTATAACTCATCTGTACGTCTCAAAGCTGTTCCGCCTTTATTGGGGTAATTCACTCAGTGTTTGGACCAAATTGCAGTACAATATTCTCATATTTGGCTTAGTTATGGTGGAAACATGACCCGCTGTATATACTAGTTTACTGCAACCAGTGCACCTCATTTCCAGTCGCAAAAGCCTGCGACAAGAGTTTCCTTCACAGATGTAAGTCTCAAAGCTGTTCTATATTTATTAGTGCCACTCCCTCCATAATTGGCCCAAATTGCAGCATTATAGCCCAATATTTGGCTTGGTTATGCTGCCAAAATGGCGCACCAGGTATATGGGTTTTATGCAGCTAGACCACTTAATTGCAGGTTACAGAGCAATGTGACATGGATTAACCCATTCTGCAGATGTCAAAGCTATTCCATATTTATTAGTGATTTTTACTGAGTGTATGGACCAAACTGCAGCATGATATCTCAATATTTGGCTTAGTTATGATGAGAACATGACCCCCTGTATATATGAGTTACTGAAACCAGTATAGTTCATCTCAAGTCGTAGTATCTTCCTACAGTAGATTTACTCCTAGCTGTAGGTCCCAAAGCTGTTGCCTACTTATTAGTGTCACCCACTTAATCTTTGGCCCAAATTGCAGCATTACATCCCAATATTTGGCTTAGTTATGCTGCCAAAATGGCGCACTACCTACATGGCTTTATTGCAGCCAGACCCCTCCATTGGAGGTTACAGACCATTGTGACATGGGTATAACTCATCTGTACGTCTCAAAGCTGTTCCGCCTTTATTGGGGTAATTCACTCAGTGTTTGGACCAAATTGCAGTACAATATTCTCATATTTGGCTTAGTTATGGTGGAAACATGACCCGCTGTATATACTAGTTTACTGCAACCAGTGCACCTCATTTCCAGTCGCAAAAGCCTGCGACAAGAGTTTCCTTCACAGATGTAAGTCTCAAAGCTGTTCTATATTTATTAGTGCCACTCCCTCCATAATTGGCCCAAATTGCAGCATTATAGCCCAATATTTGGCTTGGTTATGCTGCCAAAATGGCGCACCAGGTATATGGGTTTTATGCAGCTAGACCACTTAATTGCAGGTTACAGAGCAATGTGACATGGATTAACCCATTCTGCAGATGTCAAAGCTATTCCATATTTATTAGTGATTTTTACTGAGTGTATGGACCAAACTGCAGCATGATATCTCAATATTTGGCTTAGTTATGATGAGAACATGACCCCCTGTATATATGAGTTACTGAAACCAGTATAGTTCATCTCAAGTCGTAGTATCTTCCTACAGTAGATTTACTCCTAGCTGTAGGTCCCAAAGCTGTTGCCTACTTATTAGTGTCACCCACTTAATCTTTGGCCCAAATTGCAGCATTACATCCCAATATTTGGCTTAGTTATGCTGCCAAAATGGCGCACTACCTACATGGCTTTATTGCAGCCAGACCCCTCCATTGGAGGTTACAGACCATTGTGACATGGGTATAACTCATCTGTACGTCTCAAAGCTGTTCCGCCTTTATTGGGGTAATTCACTCAGTGTTTGGACCAAATTGCAGTACAATATTCTCATATTTGGCTTAGTTATGGTGGAAACATGACCCGCTGTATATACTAGTTTACTGCAACCAGTGCACCTCATTTCCAGTCGCAAAAGCCTGCGACAAGAGTTTCCTTCACAGATGTAAGTCTCAAAGCTGTTCTATATTTATTAGTGCCACTCCCTCCATAATTGGCCCAAATTGCAGCATTATAGCCCAATATTTGGCTTGGTTATGCTGCCAAAATGGCGCACCAGGTATATGGGTTTTATGCAGCTAGACCACTTAATTGCAGGTTACAGAGCAATGTGACATGGATTAACCCATTCTGCAGATGTCAAAGCTATTCCATATTTATTAGTGATTTTTACTGAGTGTATGGACCAAACTGCAGCATGATATCTCAATATTTGGCTTAGTTATGATGAGAACATGACCCCCTGTATATATGAGTTACTGAAACCAGTATAGTTCATCTCAAGTCGTAGTATCTTCCTACAGTAGATTTACTCCTAGCTGTAGGTCCCAAAGCTGTTGCCTACTTATTAGTGTCACCCACTTAATCTTTGGCCCAAATTGCAGCATTACATCCCAATATTTGGCTTAGTTATGCTGCCAAAATGGCGCACTACCTACATGGCTTTATTGCAGCCAGACCCCTCCATTGGAGGTTACAGACCATTGTGACATGGGTATAACTCATCTGTACGTCTCAAAGCTGTTCCGCCTTTTTGGGGTAATTCACTCAGTGTTTGGACCAAATTGCAGTACAATATTCTCATATTTGGCTTAGTTATGGTGGAAACATGACCCGCTGTATATACTAGTTTACTGCAACCAGTGCACCTCATTTCCAGTCGCAAAAGCCTGCGACAAGAGTTTCCTTCACAGATGTAAGTCTCAAAGCTGTTCTATATTTATTAGTGCCACTCCCTCCATAATTGGCCCAAATTGCAGCATTATAGCCCAATATTTGGCTTGGTTATGCTGCCAAAATGGCGCACCAGGTATATGGGTTTTATGCAGCTAGACCACTTAATTGCAGGTTACAGAGCAATGTGACATGGATTAACCCATTCTGCAGATGTCAAAGCTATTCCATATTTATTAGTGATTTTTACTGAGTGTATGGACCAAACTGCAGCATGATATCTCAATATTTGGCTTAGTTATGATGAGAACATGACCCCCTGTATATATGAGTTACTGAAACCAGTATAGTTCATCTCAAGTCGTAGTATCTTCCTACAGTAGATTTACTCCTAGCTGTAGGTCCCAAAGCTGTTGCCTACTTATTAGTGTCACCCACTTAATCTTTGGCCCAAATTGCAGCATTACATCCCAATATTTGGCTTAGTTATGCTGCCAAAATGGCGCACTACCTACATGGCTTTATTGCAGCCAGACCCCTCCATTGGAGGTTACAGACCATTGTGACATGGGTATAACTCATCTGTACGTCTCAAAGCTGTTCCGCCTTTATTGGGGTAATTCACTCAGTGTTTGGACCAAATTGCAGTACAATATTCTCATATTTGGCTTAGTTATGGTGGAAACATGACCCGCTGTATATACTAGTTTACTGCAACCAGTGCACCTCATTTCCAGTCGCAAAAGCCTGCGACAAGAGTTTCCTTCACAGATGTAAGTCTCAAAGCTGTTCTATATTTATTAGTGCCACTCCCTCCATAATTGGCCCAAATTGCAGCATTATAGCCCAATATTTGGCTTGGTTATGCTGCCAAAATGGCGCACCAGGTATATGGGTTTTATGCAGCTAGACCACTTAATTGCAGGTTACAGAGCAATGTGACATGGATTAACCCATTCTGCAGATGTCAAAGCTATTCCATATTTATTAGTGATTTTTACTGAGTGTATGGACCAAACTGCAGCATGATATCTCAATATTTGGCTTAGTTATGATGAGAACATGACCCCCTGTATATATGAGTTACTGAAACCAGTATAGTTCATCTCAAGTCGTAGTATCTTCCTACAGTAGATTTACTCCTAGCTGTAGGTCCCAAAGCTGTTGCCTACTTATTAGTGTCACCCACTTAATCTTTGGCCCAAATTGCAGCATTACATCCCAATATTTGGCTTAGTTATGCTGCCAAAATGGCGCACTACCTACATGGCTTTATTGCAGCCAGACCCCTCCATTGGAGGTTACAGACCATTGTGACATGGGTATAACTCATCTGTACGTCTCAAAGCTGTTCCGCCTTTATTGGGGTAATTCACTCAGTGTTTGGACCAAATTGCAGTACAATATTCTCATATTTGGCTTAGTTATGGTGGAAACATGACCCGCTGTATATACTAGTTTACTGCAACCAGTGCACCTCATTTCCAGTCGCAAAAGCCTGCGACAAGAGTTTCCTTCACAGATGTAAGTCTCAAAGCTGTTCTATATTTATTAGTGCCACTCCCTCCATAATTGGCCCAAATTGCAGCATTATAGCCCAATATTTGGCTTGGTTATGCTGCCAAAATGGCGCACCAGGTATATGGGTTTTATGCAGCTAGACCACTTAATTGCAGGTTACAGAGCAATGTGACATGGATTAACCCATTCTGCAGATGTCAAAGCTATTCCATATTTATTAGTGATTTTTACTGAGTGTATGGACCAAACTGCAGCATGATATCTCAATATTTGGCTTAGTTATGATGAGAACATGACCCCCTGTATATATGAGTTACTGAAACCAGTATAGTTCATCTCAAGTCGTAGTATCTTCCTACAGTAGATTTACTCCTAGCTGTAGGTCCCAAAGCTGTTGCCTACTTATTAGTGTCACCCACTTAATCTTTGGCCCAAATTGCAGCATTACATCCCAATATTTGGCTTAGTTATGCTGCCAAAATGGCGCACTACCTACATGGCTTTATTGCAGCCAGACCCCTCCATTGGAGGTTACAGACCATTGTGACATGGGTATAACTCATCTGTACGTCTCAAAGCTGTTCCGCCTTTATTGGGGTAATTCACTCAGTGTTTGGACCAAATTGCAGTACAATATTCTCATATTTGGCTTAGTTATGGTGGAAACATGACCCGCTGTATATACTAGTTTACTGCAACCAGTGCACCTCATTTCCAGTCGCAAAAGCCTGCGACAAGAGTTTCCTTCACAGATGTAAGTCTCAAAGCTGTTCTATATTTATTAGTGCCACTCCCTCCATAATTGGCCCAAATTGCAGCATTATAGCCCAATATTTGGCTTGGTTATGCTGCCAAAATGGCGCACCAGGTATATGGGTTTTATGCAGCTAGACCACTTAATTGCAGGTTACAGAGCAATGTGACATGGATTAACCCATTCTGCAGATGTCAAAGCTATTCCATATTTATTAGTGATTTTTACTGAGTGTATGGACCAAACTGCAGCATGATATCTCAATATTTGGCTTAGTTATGATGAGAACATGACCCCCTGTATATATGAGTTACTGAAACCAGTATAGTTCATCTCAAGTCGTAGTATCTTCCTACAGTAGATTTACTCCTAGCTGTAGGTCCCAAAGCTGTTGCCTACTTATTAGTGTCACCCACTTAATCTTTGGCCCAAATTGCAGCATTACATCCCAATATTTGGCTTAGTTATGCTGCCAAAATGGCGCACTACCTACATGGCTTTATTGCAGCCAGACCCCTCCATTGGAGGTTACAGACCATTGTGACATGGGTATAACTCATCTGTACGTCTCAAAGCTGTTCCGCCTTTATTGGGGTAATTCACTCAGTGTTTGGACCAAATTGCAGTACAATATTCTCATATTTGGCTTAGTTATGGTGGAAACATGACCCGCTGTATATACTAGTTTACTGCAACCAGTGCACCTCATTTCCAGTCGCAAAAGCCTGCGACAAGAGTTTCCTTCACAGATGTAAGTCTCAAAGCTGTTCTATATTTATTAGTGCCACTCCCTCCATAATTGGCCCAAATTGCAGCATTATAGCCCAATATTTGGCTTGGTTATGCTGCCAAAATGGCGCACCAGGTATATGGGTTTTATGCAGCTAGACCACTTAATTGCAGGTTACAGAGCAATGTGACATGGATTAACCCATTCTGCAGATGTCAAAGCTATTCCATATTTATTAGTGATTTTTACTGAGTGTATGGACCAAACTGCAGCATGATATCTCAATATTTGGCTTAGTTATGATGAGAACATGACCCCCTGTATATATGAGTTACTGAAACCAGTATAGTTCATCTCAAGTCGTAGTATCTTCCTACAGTAGATTTACTCCTAGCTGTAGGTCCCAAAGCTGTTGCCTACTTATTAGTGTCACCCACTTAATCTTTGGCCCAAATTGCAGCATTACATCCCAATATTTGGCTTAGTTATGCTGCCAAAATGGCGCACTACCTACATGGCTTTATTGCAGCCAGACCCCTCCATTGGAGGTTACAGACCATTGTGACATGGGTATAACTCATCTGTACGTCTCAAAGCTGTTCCGCCTTTATTGGGGTAATTCACTCAGTGTTTGGACCAAATTGCAGTACAATATTCTCATATTTGGCTTAGTTATGGTGGAAACATGACCCGCTGTATATACTAGTTTACTGCAACCAGTGCACCTCATTTCCAGTCGCAAAAGCCTGCGACAAGAGTTTCCTTCACAGATGTAAGTCTCAAAGCTGTTCTATATTTATTAGTGCCACTCCCTCCATAATTGGCCCAAATTGCAGCATTATAGCCCAATATTTGGCTTGGTTATGCTGCCAAAATGGCGCACCAGGTATATGGGTTTTATGCAGCTAGACCACTTAATTGCAGGTTACAGAGCAATGTGACATGGATTAACCCATTCTGCAGATGTCAAAGCTATTCCATATTTATTAGTGATTTTTACTGAGTGTATGGACCAAACTGCAGCATGATATCTCAATATTTGGCTTAGTTATGATGAGAACATGACCCCCTGTATATATGAGTTACTGAAACCAGTATAGTTCATCTCAAGTCGTAGTATCTTCCTACAGTAGATTTACTCCTAGCTGTAGGTCCCAAAGCTGTTGCCTACTTATTAGTGTCACCCACTTAATCTTTGGCCCAAATTGCAGCATTACATCCCAATATTTGGCTTAGTTATGCTGCCAAAATGGCGCACTACCTACATGGCTTTATTGCAGCCAGACCCCTCCATTGGAGGTTACAGACCATTGTGACATGGGTATAACTCATCTGTACGTCTCAAAGCTGTTCCGCCTTTATTGGGGTAATTCACTCAGTGTTTGGACCAAATTGCAGTACAATATTCTCATATTTGGCTTAGTTATGGTGGAAACATGACCCGCTGTATATACTAGTTTACTGCAACCAGTGCACCTCATTTCCAGTCGCAAAAGCCTGCGACAAGAGTTTCCTTCACAGATGTAAGTCTCAAAGCTGTTCTATATTTATTAGTGCCACTCCCTCCATAATTGGCCCAAATTGCAGCATTATAGCCCAATATTTGGCTTGGTTATGCTGCCAAAATGGCGCACCAGGTATATGGGTTTTATGCAGCTAGACCACTTAATTGCAGGTTACAGAGCAATGTGACATGGATTAACCCATTCTGCAGATGTCAAAGCTATTCCATATTTATTAGTGATTTTTACTGAGTGTATGGACCAAACTGCAGCATGATATCTCAATATTTGGCTTAGTTATGATGAGAACATGACCCCCTGTATATATGAGTTACTGAAACCAGTATAGTTCATCTCAAGTCGTAGTATCTTCCTACAGTAGATTTACTCCTAGCTGTAGGTCCCAAAGCTGTTGCCTACTTATTAGTGTCACCCACTTAATCTTTGGCCCAAATTGCAGCATTACATCCCAATATTTGGCTTAGTTATGCTGCCAAAATGGCGCACTACCTACATGGCTTTATTGCAGCCAGACCCCTCCATTGGAGGTTACAGACCATTGTGACATGGGTATAACTCATCTGTACGTCTCAAAGCTGTTCCGCCTTTATTGGGGTAATTCACTCAGTGTTTGGACCAAATTGCAGTACAATATTCTCATATTTGGCTTAGTTATGGTGGAAACATGACCCGCTGTATATACTAGTTTACTGCAACCAGTGCACCTCATTTCCAGTCGCAAAAGCCTGCGACAAGAGTTTCCTTCACAGATGTAAGTCTCAAAGCTGTTCTATATTTATTAGTGCCACTCCCTCCATAATTGGCCCAAATTGCAGCATTATAGCCCAATATTTGGCTTGGTTATGCTGCCAAAATGGCGCACCAGGTATATGGGTTTTATGCAGCTAGACCACTTAATTGCAGGTTACAGAGCAATGTGACATGGATTAACCCATTCTGCAGATGTCAAAGCTATTCCATATTTATTAGTGATTTTTACTGAGTGTATGGACCAAACTGCAGCATGATATCTCAATATTTGGCTTAGTTATGATGAGAACATGACCCCCTGTATATATGAGTTACTGAAACCAGTATAGTTCATCTCAAGTCGTAGTATCTTCCTACAGTAGATTTACTCCTAGCTGTAGGTCCCAAAGCTGTTGCCTACTTATTAGTGTCACCCACTTAATCTTTGGCCCAAATTGCAGCATTACATCCCAATATTTGGCTTAGTTATGCTGCCAAAATGGCGCACTACCTACATGGCTTTATTGCAGCCAGACCCCTCCATTGGAGGTTACAGACCATTGTGACATGGGTATAACTCATCTGTACGTCTCAAAGCTGTTCCGCCTTTATTGGGGTAATTCACTCAGTGTTTGGACCAAATTGCAGTACAATATTCTCATATTTGGCTTAGTTATGGTGGAAACATGACCCGCTGTATATACTAGTTTACTGCAACCAGTGCACCTCATTTCCAGTCGCAAAAGCCTGCGACAAGAGTTTCCTTCACAGATGTAAGTCTCAAAGCTGTTCTATATTTATTAGTGCCACTCCCTCCATAATTGGCCCAAATTGCAGCATTATAGCCCAATATTTGGCTTGGTTATGCTGCCAAAATGGCGCACCAGGTATATGGGTTTTATGCAGCTAGACCACTTAATTGCAGGTTACAGAGCAATGTGACATGGATTAACCCATTCTGCAGATGTCAAAGCTATTCCATATTTATTAGTGATTTTTACTGAGTGTATGGACCAAACTGCAGCATGATATCTCAATATTTGGCTTAGTTATGATGAGAACATGACCCCCTGTATATATGAGTTACTGAAACCAGTATAGTTCATCTCAAGTCGTAGTATCTTCCTACAGTAGATTTACTCCTAGCTGTAGGTCCCAAAGCTGTTGCCTACTTATTAGTGTCACCCACTTAATCTTTGGCCCAAATTGCAGCATTACATCCCAATATTTGGCTTAGTTATGCTGCCAAAATGGCGCACTACCTACATGGCTTTATTGC
Source organism: Sabellastarte sp. h YS-2021 (assembly GCA_964017235.1). Lineage (NCBI taxonomy): Eukaryota > Metazoa > Annelida > Polychaeta > Sabellida > Sabellidae > Sabellastarte > Sabellastarte sp. h YS-2021. The sequence continues at coordinate 27,601 of CAXHLB010000410.1, forward strand.
AGCCAGACCCCTCCATTGGAGGTTACAGACCATTGTGACATGGGTATAACTCATCTGTACGTCTCAAAGCTGTTCCGCCTTTATTGGGGTAATTCACTCAGTGTTTGGACCAAATTGCAGTACAATATTCTCATATTTGGCTTAGTTATGGTGGAAACATGACCCGCTGTATATACTAGTTTACTGCAACCAGTGCACCTCATTTCCAGTCGCAAAAGCCTGCGACAAGAGTTTCCTTCACAGATGTAAGTCTCAAAGCTGTTCTATATTTATTAGTGCCACTCCCTCCATAATTGGCCCAAATTGCAGCATTATAGCCCAATATTTGGCTTGGTTATGCTGCCAAAATGGCGCACCAGGTATATGGGTTTTATGCAGCTAGACCACTTAATTGCAGGTTACAGAGCAATGTGACATGGATTAACCCATTCTGCAGATGTCAAAGCTATTCCATATTTATTAGTGATTTTTACTGAGTGTATGGACCAAACTGCAGCATGATATCTCAATATTTGGCTTAGTTATGATGAGAACATGACCCCCTGTATATATGAGTTACTGAAACCAGTATAGTTCATCTCAAGTCGTAGTATCTTCCTACAGTAGATTTACTCCTAGCTGTAGGTCCCAAAGCTGTTGCCTACTTATTAGTGTCACCCACTTAATCTTTGGCCCAAATTGCAGCATTACATCCCAATATTTGGCTTAGTTATGCTGCCAAAATGGCGCACTACCTACATGGCTTTATTGCAGCCAGACCCCTCCATTGGAGGTTACAGACCATTGTGACATGGGTATAACTCATCTGTACGTCTCAAAGCTGTTCCGCCTTTATTGGGGTAATTCACTCAGTGTTTGGACCAAATTGCAGTACAATATTCTCATATTTGGCTTAGTTATGGTGGAAACATGACCCGCTGTATATACTAGTTTACTGCAACCAGTGCACCTCATTTCCAGTCGCAAAAGCCTGCGACAAGAGTTTCCTTCACAGATGTAAGTCTCAAAGCTGTTCTATATTTATTAGTGCCAGTCCCTCCATAATTGGCCCAAATTGCAGCATTATAGCCCAATATTTGGCTTGGTTATGCTGCCAAAATGGCGCACCAGGTATATGGGTTTTATGCAGCTAGACCACTTAATTGCAGGTTACAGAGCAATGTGACATGGATTAACCCATTCTGCAGATGTCAAAGCTATTCCATATTTATTAGTGATTTTTACTGAGTGTATGGACCAAACTGCAGCATGATATCTCAATATTTGGCTTAGTTATGATGAGAACATGACCCCCTGTATATATGAGTTACTGAAACCAGTATAGTTCATCTCAAGTCGTAGTATCTTCCTACAGTAGATTTACTCCTAGCTGTAGGTCCCCAAAGCTGTTGC
>CAXHLB010000411.1:0-15122 GCA_964017235.1 Sabellastarte sp. h YS-2021
TTTCTTGTCATCTTGATCAACATCACAGACTTTTTCATCTTGACTTGAAGGAGCAGTCCTGGTTTCGGCATCGACTTTACCGTCGGTCCTTTGGAGTTTTATTGGAGTCTTTTTCTGAAGGCAAACCTGCTCTTTATCTTTCAACTTATCCTTGGATTTCTCGTTCAGACCCTCTGTCTCTTCGTTCGCAACGCCCTTTGCTTTGTCCTCTTCTTGTTGAATCTTTTCTTTAGCTTCCTTTGCCTGACTTTCACGTTGTATGTTAATGGCAGAATCCTTTTTAATGGGAGCAAACGGCAAGCGCATTTGTTTCATTTTCTTCTGGTCCTTGCATGGCGGAGAGTCACTGACCTCTTTCGCATCCGGATTACCCATCTTGAAAGGTTGATGGTTGTCGAAAGCTCAGTCAGGCAATCCGAAAACCTATAGAATTAATCAGCGACGTTCCGGAGGACTTGAAGTTCCAAAATGCACTTTCAAAGCAAGAAAATTGACTTGGCGGTATTTCAGGGTTGCCACACAATTAGCACCACACAATTTTTTTGGAAAGTGTATTTTAATGTCAGTCACCATATTAGAAGTAGTATGTAGTAAACTCTTAGGTCAATGATTATTATAGAATGACAGTTAATATGTTCTAATCATGAAAAGGATTTTTCATCCCTATGTTAATTAGCAGTTATCATTACTCTCATTGCCAAATGGTGACATTTTCGCATGAATGAAATATAGAAAATCGCATTTGAGCTTATGCACAGACAAATATGCTTATAACGAGGATAATTTAGAAGTGTAGCAGACCACTTGTTATGCCCGTTATGGGGTTCTATGCTTAATACTATGCGTATGCAATTCCTTTGGTGCATGACCCCGCATTCTATACTGCATGGCTGGGGCAGGATAAAAACGGAACTATCAACATCAACAATCACCCAACCTTTCTTCGACTCGAGATGAATCAGTTGGCCATGACAATGACGCGAGCTCCATGTTGTATCACTCGGTTTTGCTTCGCTGAAACAAAGCAAACGAATCGGACCCATGGCGTACTACAAACAAAGATATGAAGAGCCACGTGCAGTAGTAACTTCTTGATAAATACGACCACGTTGCGCTGTCAGCCGCTGCTTTATTTTCCGTGTGGGAGTCAAGCTTATACTGGTACATATTGAATTTGTCGAGCTTGTTGCCTTGGTTGCTGCCACTGCTGCAGCAAAGCCAATGTGTTGAACAACCACGTGATACATATCATTAAAAACACGTTCGCCTTGAAGCTAAAAAGAGCTCAAGCCTCAAAGCCTTGGGATTTGCTTCAAAAAGGGAGGGGGGATGATCTTTTTTTTATTTTTAATTTCCTCCTCAATGCATGTTTCGAAAAACGCCAAGAAAATGGCATATACTAAAATTATACTATACGTAGTACTTTATTATCAAAGACAGTAAAAGGGGCTCCAAATTAAGCAATTATTTGCCTCCTCCCCCTCCCATGTCTTTTTTTTAAGTGAAGGAAGTGACAAAAGAGTACGTAGGACTCTGTTTCCGCGTGTGTTGTATGTAGCAGATGATTGTTTCCGTGAACACAGCCTGAAAGGGAGTCGTGAATTCACACCCTAATGCACAAAAATTATGCATTTATAATTGCATGAGTTTGAGACAATCAAACGGAAGCATGCCATGACCTTTTTGCGGTGATATTGGCACAAGGGCGATCCTTGTTTCTGATTGTCACAAAAAACTACGACAATTGTGTTAGACATTAGACAATAAAGGATTGTTGTGTAGTACAATGATACCACTGTGCTCTTTTTCAGTTTTTTTGACAGAAGAGCATAAAAAAGGTTGTCAAGAAGGCTGCCGTGGGTTTATCATCGTCAAATCTTCTTGATATTCGTGAAAAGGTCAAGGAGTTCTCAAAATGCATTTGCTGCATTTCGCTGCTCTGCCGCCATTTCCCACTATTTTTACGATTCCATCACGAAACTACTATACATACAAGAATTCCATTTTGAAACGTTTAAACATCTTCATCCAATATGCCATGCAGCCCTTGAAATGTTTCTCCCCAATGATACATCGGCAAAAGGGAGCGGTTTACCATTCGATTGGACTTTGCAGCTGATTTAAACAAAATTTTCTCCTTTTTTGGGAAAAGGGGGGGGGGATCAAAATTGCGTTGCTCTATGTAATTATCTATTGTTACACTATATGAAATGCAAATCTTGAGACTTGAATCTCAATCGTTACGTAGGCATTTCAAAGCTTCACGTAACCAACAAACATGCTGACGACACTACCAACCTGATTCCCAACGAAACAAAGATCCACGACGATGCGTTGTTTTTTACCTGTTGCTTAAAATGGTAATAAAAGTGCTTTGCTAAGCGTGGTTTTCACTTCAAACAATTTTCTCGTTGCTTGTAATCCACGTCAGTGTAGTTTAAAATGACTGGAAAGTGGACGCAAAATCTAAAATTGCTCAAAAGACTGAGAGCAAAAGCCACAGGCTGCATTACCTGTGGTTCGTAACAGTTTCAGTGGCTGTAGTGGCCTTTATGTACGGTGGAAATAAAGTGTCTAATTTGAGCAAATTCAAGACTGCATTTACGGAAAACCTTTGCCAAAGTTTGATGGAGAAAAGTCCTGTGGCTGAATCAGCCGATGATGGAGAAGAGTTAAACGATTCTGTAGTGTCAGTGTCAGCAAAACGGGTTCCGTCCAAAGGCTCTTTCTTGAACAAGAAGGCCAGATACGACGCCAAACAAGCGATGCAAGCCCGGGCTGACCACTTAACTCACGTCTGCCACAAGTTTGCCGACATCATGGTCCCGACGTTCGTCCTGAGACAGACATTGCCTGACAAAAATAACTTTGCGTTTTACCCTCAAGAAAGAGTCTCCTTTTGCCCCATTCCAGGCATCGCTTCAGAGGTTATCAGGTCTTTTAGTCACAAGGGAGATGCAGGTGCTGGTAACGCAGAGCTCTACACTGGTTTCTACAGCAATTTTCCAATACTGCTTAAGGGTGCCAAAAGAGTCATCTTGGTTCGACACCCTCTGGAAAGAATCGTGTCCACTTACAGGTGTGTTTAACAGCTCACCTTACGTAAATATGTTACAGTTATTGCAATTTTGTAATTGGCTGCACAAGATCACCAATTTCTGCAAAGATTACTATTTTTGAAGCCAACTTCATTTACAGGAAACACTTCGAAGGTTATTTCGATGCCAAATCAGGAAAAAGAGTTCCAAAACAAGCTGAATTTTCTGAGTTTTTGGATCTCGTTATTGATGGATATTACGAGTTGGCCAAATTCATCGATGAAAACAAGTTGGACAAGCAATCATTAGGCATTGACACAGGCATGGTTGACGGGAAGGGGAAGAGCAGAAACTGGGACAGTTACTGGCACTTGTGCGGTGTTTGTCATCCAGATGCCAAGCCCCAATACATCATGCACTTGGATCACTTCAAAGATGATCTCAAGGTAAGGCTCGAGTCAGATAGTGGCAGCATCGCGTAATATATTGAAAATAATATAAACACCACCTTGACGTAGGTTGTCAATGAATTGATGGGCAGCCCGAAAAACATGGAGTCGCACATCAACAACATGATCGAACCCAAATCGCAAGACGAAGAATTGTTGAATCATTATTATTCACAAGTGTCAAAGAAGCAAATTCGAGAATTGGCGGAGAAGTATCAGGTCGATATGGACCTTTTTGGCTACGACCCAGAATATTTTATCAATTTTGGAACCGGAGATTAAAGTACAAAAAATCTTTGTTCTATCACGCAATGGCGCGGCAAAAATTGCATTTTGAAAAAAAATCTGCCCTGGATGACTATACCACCGAAACCCTTTCACACCATGATGAACAATTTCACATTGACATTCATTTAGCAATTATGAATAAGAAGCTGTTATTTCAACACAAACCTTCAAATTGTATACTATGTTAAAAGCAGTACACACATTTGTATATCAAGGTTGTCGAAGCAGAGGTTACTATATACAGTTATCATGCATTTCAGATCATGTTGCGATTTCGCGGAATACGAGATGCACGATAAAAAAATTAATAACAATATAGTACACACACATATACTACTACATATAATTAAAAATTTTTCAAAAGATTTCACCTTGATGTTGTACTGAAGAGCAGCTTTGAAAAAAATTGTGTGTTTTTTGTACGCAAAAACGCAGCTTTTTTGGCGGTCTCAAAATCCGTTTCAGCTATCGATTGCTTCGGTAGGTGGTGAAGGAGAAAACGGGACTGATCAGGGTTATTACTCGCGTTTGTTTCATCTGCACAACTTCGTAATCCCCAAAGTTATTCTCCCTCCAATTGACGTCTGTAGAGTAAACACACTGACAGCTCTGTGTGGTTGTTGCAATGAAGGTTACCTTGATAAACATTTGCTTTGAGCACTTGTTTGAGGGGATTGTTTTTTGTTCGTCAAAACACATCTTTTCCTGAAGAGAACTTGATGAACAGAACGTCACACACATTTCGGACGGACAGAAGAAATGAATTTTATCAGAAAAAAGCCTTATCCACAATTTTTACAAAAAGACACTTACAAAAAAAGCTGTCAGTTTTACAACAAGAAAAAACCAAAAGTGTAATAACTCGTTTGAAACGAGCAGAAAGGGAGGAGAATTTTCACAAGAAAAGGTAATTGTCGAACGATATATTTTGTTGCAAGGCCTTTCAGTGTGCGACTGTGCGTGCATGGTGTATGCCATAGGTGAGCAAGCTCTTTGGAGCTAGAGGGGGGTCATAAAAAATTTCGCTAGGGGGTCATAAAAATTTTTTTTAGGTGGTGGCTGAGGGGGGGCTGGGCAAAATTTTTTTTATTGCTGATTTTAGCTTTTTAGGCCCAAAACCGGTGCCGGCGTGAGCCGGCGAAAAAAAATTTTCCAGATTTTTTTTCTTAAATTTTTTTTCTAGAAAAAAAAACGTCGCCCGCTTAAAAAGCTGAAAATCCAGGTAGGGGGTCAAAAGCCATTTCTGAGGGGGTGGGGGTCATTTTGAGTGTTAGGGGGTCATAAAAATTTTTTTTAGCAGGGGGTAGCCACCCCTTAGCCACCCCCCTTGCTCACCTATGGTGTATGCACACAAAGCCTGTGAGTGCACGGCACTGAAAGAAGGTCTTTTTTCTGCCTACTTTTAGTAGTACTGTATGCACACTATACCACCACACTCTTTGTTAAAGGGAGAAAAGTGAAAATCTGTGTAACAAAAAAGGATCTCTCTCTCTCTTTCTCATGTCAATTGCACTCATTGTTTTGACATTTACTAAATATACAAGTTTGGTCAAAACTGCAAACGTAGTAGCACGATTTTTTGACAATTTTTTGAATGCGGTTGAATGTTTTTTGCTGCTACTAAAGCCAAATCAACTTTTTTCGCTCACAGCCTGTAGTACCCCAGGCCTACAGTAAACATCAGCAAATAAATGTGCAAGTGCTACTGCAGCCGACGAAGTAAAAAATATACTATAAATTCTTTTATCAAATAATTGTACGTCACAACCTGGCATCGAATTATTGACAAGCATATACTAATGAACATGTGTTCTTGCAACTTTGCAAGAAATTACAGCTCAGGCAAACATTTAGCAGACGTCTGCCAATCATGACAAACAGACACTACTACAACCGTGTCATTTATTTTTTGCCTCGGTCATGCAGACAACAATGGATCAAAAAAGGGGGTGCGAAGTATGTAGTATAGTAGTAGTTGCCTTCACGCTCTTTGCTGCAAGAATTCAATAAACTGTGGTTGGCAGGAACAACGACGTCTGAAGTCCAACTGTCTTTGTCTGGATTTAAACTGGCATTTCACGTTCTGAAAGATTCGCTTTGTTTTGCAATTTTTGTTAAATACAATTTTGTCTCTAACGAACATCTTACAACAAACGTAGTTGCATTGAACCTTCCACTCACTTATACATGTTCAACAGCGCCTCAAATGACAGTGGAGATCAAAAACAGAGCATAGTAGATGAGTTGGGACACGAGGACTGTGATCATTTTATTGATTTGGAATCCAGTTGCTGTACTTAAGACGTAAGACGTCAAAAGGACAGAGAAACAAGCATATATTTGGTGGTGGGAATTGCTTTTTTTTCATGGCAATGCTTGCCTTACGTACAAAGAAGTTTTCCGCTCGATTGTTCATTAAAAGTTGGCGAATTGTTGATTTTTTTGTTTCGGTATTCGTCCTTCTCCTGTCAGAAAGAATAATGTGCATTCTTCGAAAGCAGCTACTTCTACACGTGCTTTCTTGAAACCGTAGCAGCTGTGCACAGTTTATTTCCCATGAGTCATATCGCATATACTTAAAGGTGGTCCGTTTGGAGCTGCAGTTGTGCATTCCTCAAACTTGATATAGCATGAATCTGTCTCAATCTGTTCGTTATTTTTAGCATGCAAAGATTGTCCGTTCATTATTGGACGTTTTATTACCTGACGTAGTATTACATTTACTTTTGAATAGTGCCTATACTATGTACATTGTAGGTACACACGTGGAAGCCAAAAAGTGGACTCATGCACTTAGTAAACGTGACTGCCATACAATAGATAACAAAGAAAGCAGCTTTTTAACACGAGTTTGAAACAAAGAAGCATGTTGCATCAAATTATTCGTTAAGCCAGTCCAAAAAGGGGGAGAGGACTGAATGCAATTTTGAAGGAAAAAATCGTCATCAACTATATAGTATGTAGTAGAACGATGTTACTAGCACTACAAGTTTTTTGTGTATGCTACATTTGACGGAGAGGTCGATGATCTTTATACTAAAGGGGGCGAAGGGAAAAAAAGTTTATCGCTAAAAAACTTGCTTTTGCAGCACCTTTTTAATGACATTTACCGCTTATACGTAACATTATCAGACTTGTTGCCTTCGAGCGAAAGCTTGTACTATAGTACTATAATTGTCAAGGGCTTTCAAAAGGTTGAAGGGCAGCCCCCATCAGACAATTACAGTATTATCTCTCCAGTCAAGGACCTTTCCATCTCGTCAAGGTTTGCTTCCTAAAAGATCATTTGAAGCTTTGTCAATCTAATTTAAGCAGAGGGAGGAGGCATAAGAATGAGTTAGATCCAGATTATTTCGACTCCTACTGAGTATAAACACAATAAAACAGAATCGTCCAATTTTTGTCATGGTGTGCTGTTCTACTACATTATAGTAGCAGTAAGCTTATGCCCTCAAAATTCTGAGTAACGACGAGTCAGCCATACTATTCATAAAATAATGAAGAGACTCGTATTCACAACGGAGCACAGAAATGATGTATGTTCTCTGCTGCGGTAGGAGGTTGAAGGTGGATAAAAAATTGGAAAAATGAGCAGACATAAACATAACTTTTTCACTGCTACTACATACTATATAGTATAATAGTAGTAGAAGTAGTACTGTAGTATATCCACAAAAGTAGGAAAAAGCACTTATTTATAGTAGTAGTAGAAGCTTAGTAGTAGTAGGTGAGCAAAGGGTTGTCAGGGGGTGCAGACCCCTATGTACCTGTTTTGATTTTTATGACACCCCCCGGCCCCCCTAAAGTTCAAAACGACCCCACCCCCTCGAGATAGACTTTTTGGCCCCTCGCTACGCAGTAGATTTTGGATTTTCAACCGATGACGGGTTTTTTCCTTTAGAAAAAATTGAAAGTAACTTCAAAATGTTACACCGGCCAAGATTTTTTCCTCGGTGATTGCAAAATCAAGCAATTTGAGCGCAAAAATCGGTTTTCTTAAAGCTACATACACCCCATGAAAAAATACGACACCTCTCTACGTAACGCGAAAGACCTATGAGTAGAAGTAGTATGTAGCAAAAAAAGTAGCAATTGAATGTATAATATTGAGGTATACTTCGTGAATAGTAGTATATAGTACTATACCATAATCACAACCTAGTAGTAAATTTTTAGGTTGATGGCCAACGGTTTGTGCCAATCAGACGGTTTTTTTGTAAGGTTTTTCTTTGTCTCAACATTGGGTTGTTTCACAGTTACGCCGCAAACTTTCTGTGCTGTTTCTTTGTGAAATGGACAGAAGAACCTGAAATTCAAACGGTACAATAATGCACACCGAATCCAGGCCCACTTTGGTGTGAAAAAGGTGCCTTTTTGATTATTACTGTAGTAGTACATTTAAACTGCTACTACTACCATAGTATAATGTGAACGGTCGGACAATAACCTTAAACGAGGCCGAAAAAAGGCCTGTTTTTTTCATATAAAAACATTCGTTGGCTTGTGCTACACTGTTACAGCTTATTGTTATAGTTAATTATATCAACACATGGCCTCGAGCCTGACTTTTGTTATATTGATTCTACCAAGTACAAACTGCGTTATAACTATGCTACAACAAGTACTCATCACGGAGTAAAAACAACTGCGTTGTACTATAGCATAGTATTAGTAAAGTTTACAACGACGTAGTATGTTTACGTATATAGTAGCTTCTGTCATATGTGCTTTAAATTACAGAACTTTTAAGCGTCAAAACATGGTGACGCAATTCACTCCGAAGTTGTTGTTACGCATTAAAACACGATTTGCTTTTTTTGAGCGCGACAAGTGGGCCAAAAAATTCTACTCCAAAACCGGTCTGTAATTGGCATTTGAAGGTACTACTACTACTACTACTACTACTACTACTACTACTACTACTACTACTACTACTACTACTACTCCATAGTTGTAGTACGAATGTATTCGGTGCAGAGGAACCCATCTTATCTACGACAGCTTGAGGTCTTTATGTTTTCAAAATTAAAAATCTAAACCACTAAATTCTGAGGAGACAAAGACATTATTGAGTCATACTACGTATTATGTAGTGTTTCTTTCTTTATGTCTCGAAAATGGCAACATTCAAAAACCAATGAATCATCGTCTCATTACAGCAAGGAGTGGTACATATTATGGATGGATATGGACAAGGAGAGACCGTGTGGGAGCAGCGATGATGCATTAAAAAACATTTTTCATTCTGCGGGGTTTTTTTGAAAAATTTATTCAATAAATGTTTATGCTCCAACGCCCCATATCCCTTTTTGGATCTGTTTTAAATATCGAGGGGAGGTCGCAATAAAAGTCCCTCGTCTGGGGACAGACACCTTTGTCATACAAAAGATCTTTATTTCACTCGTTCAAATACAAAACGCTACTGCTGACGAATTGGACCGTAGTTATCGTCAAACAATCGATCAATGCTGTGAGCATTAAAAACAGGTAATCATAAACCAATTGTAGGGAACAAAAAAATTCTCTCATCTTTATCACGTATATATGTTTTCGGGAAATTGCGTGCACGCCTTTTTTACTGAAAAAACCAGACACTGAGAAGCGATTACATGATTCAGGGCCTACTCCATGGTTTGCCTTTTTATGTTCGATAAACCAGCAATAGTTGCGGTGCTGCGCGAGCATGGTTCGATGGTTTACCTCCAAAAACTACAACTCTTGTTGGATGGCTGAAGGCAACACATTGTCACAAAGAGATTTCCGTCATATTTTCGAAACTACTACCATTGCTTTATAGCATTTTCGACGAAAACGATTTCTTTCACGAAAAATCGTTGTTTTGTTCAAAAACGCAAGCTTTTCTTGTGTTATCAAATAAGTATAGTGTAAAATGCTGCTACTACTGAAAATATCACAAATACAGTATATAGTAGGAACAGAAGGGTGAGAATGGGGTTATGTGTGTTGGATTCAAATAGAGGGAACGATTGAGATCACCTCAAAGGCTTTAAATAATCCATGAACAGTTTGTTCGTCAGCGCTCTGGCTTTTTACATTCGTATATTGCTTGCTGCTCATGCTATACAGTTGTTATAGTATGTGAACTCGTTCACCTACAGCCGTGGAAGGAAAATGATTGGAAAAACGTTATGTATTCATATAGGACAAACATGCCAGGGACTTATTAGCATAAGAAGAGGTTTGTTGTCGCCATATTTGCTTGCATGAAAGGGGAGTAATGAAAGCCCAATTCTTTTTTTATGACATCTTCGTTCCATTTACTATACAGTACAAGAAAACGTTCGCCCCTTTTTTATACTGAACAGAAACCCTCCTGAAATCGTTTGAGATATGCCTTTGATGTCGCAAACACTTCATGGAGGTCGTATTTCAATCGTTATTTGCAGAAGAATGCAAATGCACTTCCAGGAAGATGATGCATATGTTGCAGGAGTTGTGACAAGTCGCTATGCATCGTTGCTTTCAAAGTCCGAAACGGAATGAGTGCTGGATTGTCAAAGATGGGAGGTACTAAAAATCCCTAAATATAACTGAGATGGTTTCTTTTACTTTCATCATCAGTTTTTGATGTTTCATAACCAAGAAAAGCTGTTGCCTGAAGAACACCTCTGGATAGTTTTATAGTCGAGAAGGAGAAGGCAGCTGCTGCTGCTGCGTTGACGTCAGACCTTCCTCTCTCCCTCTTTCTGTGCTGCCTGAATTATAGATAGGGGAAAATAGTTACTGCGTAGTTCGTTTGACGTGACGTAGTAGTATTCAGTAGGCCTTCCCTCAGCATAGAACGTGTCCTGGCCCATAGCAGTCCTAATCAAGCAAACATAGTAGCTCCCGAAATGTGGCAATAAATAACTTGAAAATGTCAAATTACAATATGTAATTCACAAATGAGGCACAAAAGAAGGCAGGTCCTGCTTTTGCACCAGGAAAGTCACGCCGAAAATAGGGGCCTCACGGCATCAGGAAAGAGAGAAGGGGGCCAAGAAACACAGAGTACAAGAATTGGATGCTCATTATTTTTTTTTATTTTTCATTGCTTTTTTTCAGAGATAATAATTATGGTAATTATAATTATGACAATAATTATAATCATTTGATGATGATGAAAAACTATGTACACATAATAAATGTGAGGGACATGAAATTGGACGAAAAAAATTGGAAAAGAAATAAAACATCTTTCCACCTCATTTTACTTAATAAAATTTTTAAAGACATGGTGTTCTTCGCAAATCAAAACTCCAAAAACCTGTGGGAAACGAAAAAAACATATCTTAAGGGGCAAGACTTTGATCTGGGGTGTTTTTAACATTGTGCAGCTTGTTCAAGTTTTTTTTTTTTGACTACAAAAATATAGTATATGTTGTATAGAGGGGAGAGTTGAGAGGGGGTCTTTCATAAAGCTTTTTATCAAATAGCTGCAAAGAAACAAAATGCAATCTTTAAGGCAGTTTAAACCTGAAAGCAAAGGTCTACTTGTCTCACAAAAAAGGCCCTGTTGTTAAAGCAATCCCATGAATTTACGATTCAAATAATAAGGGAAAAATAATCACAGACTTGAACGTAAGTAGGGATGGTTTGACTAAAAGAGAATTAGCACACATTTGGAGAACTCAAATATTGCAAAGTTCGACACAAAATAAAAACTGTTAGAGTTTGTACCAAAAAAAGATGTTATACAATCACTCTCAATGTTTGGGCTTTTTTAAATAGTTATTTCAAAACAGGTTGTTGTTATTCGGGAGGTTAATCAATTTGACAGTTGACGAGGGTTTTTTGCCATTAAAGAGTATTTTCAATTACTAAATAGGTACTTCGCAGTCTTGATACCCTTTAGTAGCTCTCATCACCATCAAGGGGACGCGCACACACAACACACTTTATACTTCCTCAAAAATGTATAAGATTCTAAAGTCTAAAGTATAGATAGAGATATTTCATATATTAATATAGTACAGGAAAAAATTTCTTTACCCTGTGAAAGATCCTGCTTTTGCTTTCGATAATTCTGTGTGAAATCTTAGACGTAACTCTTTAGCTCAGAAGTCTTATATGCAATGCTTTACATATACTTATATATATATATATTCTCTGCTGCTGGCTTCTTATTTACACAATCAAGGGGAAAAAGTAGCAGAAATACTTCGATGAAGCTTTGAAGCAACTCATCATGCTTAAACGTTTGCTTTTAAAGTGGCGAAAAATGCCTTGCGCTTTCTTTTTCAATGGGGGACGAAAAGACGTCAGCAGTTCTTTCTTGATCAAAATAAATGTTTATTCACAGCTACTATTTTTGTAATCGGGGATCGTAGAGGGAAGTTACAACTCTTTTTTTTTCACATTCGTTGACCCATACGGTGGTCATGTTTTAAGGTCAGATAATTATGGCGATTTCTGTAACAAACCAATTATCACTTGAGACACCATTTTGAAAAAGTAACTTTAATTGTTGAGGACTTTTTCCTCCCACACAGAGGAAAAGCAAAGGGCATTTTACACGCACTCTCTAAGCACAATATCATCACTTCATATCTTTTCTCATCAATGATTGAATACTCTTGAAAGACAAAATTTTTAGACAATTCTTCATGTTTTTATCAAACTCATATTTTTGCAATTTTTTTTTTTCATTAATTTTTGTGTTTCGATTTTTGGTATTTATCAAGATTTTTTTCAAGTTTGCCGAATTTTTCATCAGCTTTTGTACGATGAAAGGACAGATACAGGGGGGAGGGGTTTTGCAACATTTTCGAGGAAGATCCAATTTTCTCACTTTAATTATATGTGGTGGGATTATTTTTTTCCTTTTTTTGGCTGGATCACCCAATGTTTCAAAATAGAGTGGGGTCACAATTTGCTGGAAAACTTCAGGCTGATGAAATTTTATGCAAAATCACAAAGATTTCTTATGAGATCTTACAGCCTTGACAAAATTTTCAGCAACAGTCATCACGATAGTAGTATATCAGGCTTTTCACAGCTACGGATTTTTATCTGATGATAGTTTTTTAAACAGAAAAAAGAGCAGAGAGGATGATTCTTTTTATCATGAAGTATTATAACCACAAAATTCCCCTTAAAAGATATAATATGGATAGATATATATATAGTATTATGCTCGTAAAGGGCTTAAAATAATCACAAGAAAATAATACCTTTTTTCGGGACAAAGAATGTTTAAGGTGACTAAAACAAATTTTGGGGTCAAATCAAATATTTGCAGGTTGCAGAAGGAGGAGCATTTTTGAACGTCGTTTGATGGTGGCTTTTTTTTTCAAAATGCATCGGTAGTCTTTTTTTTCATTTATAAATCTTCTGATCACTGTTTTCTTTTTTCTTTCTTTACGTCTTCCTTTTGTATCTTCACAGCCAGTGCACTAAAAATTGGAAATCAAGTATAGATTCCTATACATAATTGAAGTGTTCTGCACAACAGAATATTCTGCGTCATTTTAAGTGTGTGTGTGTTGAGCTGATGAAGGGGTATATATATTGAGTTCACTGGTAGTAGTGACGTCTTTTGCAGCCTGGATGGCCTTTGCGACTCTCCACCTCAGGAGATATTGGTTTTCGAAGAACACCGGCGTGATTATTATGGCACGCTCTTATTATTATTAATGAAAAAAAGTTTTACTGGATTTTTTTCGTCGGTTGATTCAGCTTAATGTTGTACCATTGGTAGTTTTTGGGGGTCAAGACTGGGATATTCAACTCCTTCCAATTTCTCGGAATCTCTCTCTTCTGTTAGCACTCAAAAGACTGACTCAATGAAGACTTGATGAAGGGGGTTTCTTAATTTTTTGGCCTTTGGGAACACAGTCAATAGAAAATCACTGATAACACTTTTTTTGTTCAACTGAATGGCTGAAGGTTTGTCTTCGACGGTCTGTCTAGTGAAGGCTGAGAGAAAAAAAGCTCTTCTGAAGGATTTGGAGAGGAATTTCAAGCGAGTGGTGTGAGATGGGACAAATTAACTGGAAACGTAGGCAGCCAAGTGTTCAGAGATTGAGGCGGACTTCCTAGGATCAAGCAAAAAGTCTATCTTGTACAGCGAGTCCTTGCAAGCAGCGTTCTTGCTGTTCATAGCCGATGTGTTTAAATTGCCGCTGTTGTTGAGATATTGGTTGTTGGTTGAATGGTGGGGAGAAGTCGGAGTGGATTTTGGTAATTGGGAGGAGGAATTGTCGATGTGCTTGACTGGTGAAGATGATACTGAAGAGTTAGCCGCCACCTTGGACGAAGACGACGACGTAGTCGTAGTTGTTGACGATGTGGTTGCAGATGTGGGCTTCCACGGGCAGTTTTCCACGTTTTCCTTGAACTCGTACAGGATGCAAATTGACCCATTCTCCCCAATTCTATATGAGACTTCCAACGGGTCGATCCACATGGTAAGTTCTGACGGAAAAGTTTGGTGGATTGTGTTGGTAGGCATACCAACAATCTCTGCCGCTTGGGCGATGATCGGGTCAATCTTCCCATTGATTCTGATGCAGCGGTATCCACTCCCCTTGCAAGGCTTGTCTGGAAACCAATGATCCCTGTACCTTCGCCTCAAAACCTCGACGATGGCCACTTTGAACTTTTCCAGCTGAGCATCACTTCCAGTATGCTTGCGTCGGATGAGATGAACCAAAAAGTTGGCCGCAGATTGCAGTTCCAATTTCATAATCTTCAAACGTCTTGTTGAAAAACACTTTTTTTCTGTAATAACAGCTTGGCTTCAGGTTTGAATTCAGTCCCCAAGCTTGGCTTCAATCGTGGTGGTGGTGGTGGTGTGTGTATGTGTATGCTGCTGCCAACAAAGAAAAAAAGGAAGAACTACAGACGCACATTCGTATATATGAGTGTGTATATATATTCCAAAATACTGACATGTAAACTTAACGAAGAGAACCCCCTCTAATATTTCCCCCTCTTCGAGTACAAATTCTAAATTAAAAACGACGCAATTTTTTGACGAAAAAAAGTTTGTTTGATACTTACTTTATACTATGGCAAAAAATGCGCGCACCGATGTTAAACTGGCCGTCTGTATAAAACCTTATTTAAGGAATGAGAGAGGACCTTGGATTTGCACAAGGATGTTGTATTTCACTGGGAATGAGGATACACCACTGGGAAGTTTCTTTGGCTAGTGAAATCTGAGAGTTCTTTCGACCCAGGGAAAATAATTTTCCGCTAGGGTCTTGTTGTTATAGAAAGAAATGATGTTTCTAGCAGGTCCTTCAAACTCTCACTGGCCTCTTTGGAAATTCTGGAAAGAAGGGAACGCACTCCAACTCGCGCCCGCGCTTCTATTCTTAGACAGTCACAAAGTAAGGGTGAG
>CAXHLB010000412.1:0-16695 GCA_964017235.1 Sabellastarte sp. h YS-2021
ACTTTGAGAAACTTAAGAAGGCTTCAAAAAACCTTTCACTGTACGAGAATACGTCGTCGAGAATGTGTATTATTGTCTAAACTCCTACCGGCAGACTGAAGAAAAAAAGTAGTTGGTGTTTTTCTGAACGCTCTTTCTGTCTTTCTTGTTATTTAATGTTTCTGGACTACACATACACACGCACACATGCTGCATACACAGTCGGTGCGGCTCTCGCTCTTTCCTCTACAGAATCCATTGCAGTTGCGCGCTAAAAACACTTTGAAGATATTTGAATTTCATTGACAATTGTTCAATCGCTCATCTGTGTACAAAGTAGTGTATGTTTAACAGATCTTAGATTTTGAGGGTCCTGTGGCGATGTTCTTGATGGAAAAAACACACATCCGTTTTCATCAAATTGAGAGCAATGCGGGAGGATGGAAAGGAAGGGATGGCTCTTGCACAAAAATATTTAAAGGCAACAATGGCTGCATTCGTTTGCTCCTATAGTACGTGAAATTGCAATTAAATGAGGAAGTAGTAAGAAGAGAATGGAGGCCGTTTTTTCGGGAAAAAAGTCGTTAAAGTCCATTAAGAGTTTACAATGCATGTCAAAAAGAGTGTCATTTTGTTTTGAACAAAGAGTGCCTTCAGCATCCGACCCAACCAGGAGAAAGCCTTGGGTGGTGTGAGAGGAGAGGGAGGTAGTAGAACCAACACCCATATTATATACGTGTACGTGCAGCCTTCTCCCAAAAGATCTCATAGCCTTTTAAACGTATAACATCCCATGCACCAACAGCGGCTTTCGAGGGAAGATGTGTTCTTATATTTTCATGCGAGTAGCAAGTTATTTTTAGGGCATTTTTGGTGGTTATACTGTTGGTATACATATACACTGAGGAAGTAGCAGTGTAGGAGGTTGCTGTATCCTCAATCCCAGCCATCGTCGCTGTCAACATCGTCTGTAGAATAATCAGACCCTGACGAAGAACTATTGCCACTGATGCCAGCGTGTCTGGCATCCATGAACGTACTTATTACATCCGCAACAGTTAACATTTGGGGCTTGGCCTTAACCTTCATCTCGTCAGTGACCTTGCAAAGAGAAAGACTTGCTTTAAATGGGGGACGTCCAACAATTTCCGCATTACCTTTTTCAGTTGCTTTCCCTGGCGAATTTGTTGTAAAAGATTACTCCGATTGTCCATATTCTTTTCTTGTGGCGTAATCTCCGGTTTCTTGAGCTTTGGAGGAAACAGTTTAGGCTACATTTGGTGACGGTATAATTGCTAACCTACTTTGACGCCTTGCTTAATCTCTGACATGAGACCGCCTGATCCGGAACTGATCACTGGCTCTGAGGGTGGAGGTGGCGGTAAAATGTTTCCGGGCCCTGAAGGCGGAGGAGGCGCTCCTGGAAGTGGCGGTGGTGGAATTCCAGGGCCGGGTGGTGGTGGGGGTGGAATGCCTGTTGGTCCAGGTGGTGGCGGCGGTGGAATGTTTCCGGACCCTACAGTTTGTTCATCAGTTGATGGAGCAGGTGGTGGAGGAGGGACAAAGCCGTCTTGCTCATCGTCCGAATCTGGCATCGGTGGCGGTAGAGGTGGCGGAGGCGCCACTCTTTTTGGTACTTTATCTAAACTTGGCGGGGGTGGAGGTAGCATCGAATCATACTCTCTGTCAAGTTCGGCCAATAAGTCATCGTTATCCTTTAACATATTTTCGTAATTGTAATCGAAATCGTCCTCGGGCAACGGTGGCGGAGGAGGCAGCACATCTTGCTCTGGATCGTCGTCGCCGTCAAAACTATCAAGTGATACCAACCGCTTCTCTCCCACGTAAGTCATGGCAATCGGACTACTTGCCGAGGCTTCTGGAGATGGATCACGCGGAGGTGCCTTAGTGACTGGCTTAACGGCATCTTTTCTATCGATGATGTGACCTTTTTTGATTTCTCTGTCACGAATTTTCTCCCTCATTAATTTTATGCCCCTGACTTTCGTCTTCTGACGCTGCGTTTGGTCGTGGTGTTTGCGCTTGGACCGTTTCGGCCCCTTGGCTTTTTTCTCCTGCTGTTCTTTGATGTAGTTTTGCTTCCAAATCTCAAAAAACATATTTGGATTGGAGTAAAGTTTGGTGCATTCCTTATCATCTTCTCGCAACTCCTGCCGTTCAAAAGATTGTCAAAAAAGGGCTTCAAACTTACTGTACTTCCCCAAAAAACCTCACCTGCCACAAATGGACGCTGGGAATCGAATCGCACTGATTGTACATGGCCTCGACTACGAGTGGTCTGTTTACTGCCGTAAACAACCCAGCGTCATTTTGGTATTTCGACCTCCATTCGTGTTGATCCGCTGAGTCGAATTTAACCTCTCGATTGCAAATGATGTCATCGACACTGATTGCTTTGATTTCTTCGAAATCAGATTCCAACTTCATGGATATTTTCTGTACTCTCGGAGCGACGTCTTCCAACCTTTCCTGTATTTTTCTGGCCTCAGTGTTCAGCCCGTCTGCATTTTTGCGTTAATGAATGATAATACAAAAGAATGGTGATTGGTATTGATATATTTACCAAACACGTCTTGTGCGTGCAATCCAAAAGATGCCAGTTGCCGGATCAAATTGGCCATCATCCGGTTGGCCATACCCACCATGTCAACGTCATCATTTCGTGGCAAGTTGAACCCACTGTCACTGTCATCGTTGATGTGGGCGTAGTCTCCTTGATCAAACTCGCGGCCAACCTTGATCGGCGTGACTTGGCGCAAATAAAAAGGCATTTTGAAGATTGCCTCGGTTATCTGTCCGTTATTGAATTAGTAACTGATAAGATGGAACAGCTAATTCGTTAAAAAACAGCTCAGTTTCTTAAAAGAAAAGGAACTACACCTTGTACATGACTATCAACAACTGCAAGGAGTTACTACTCCAATGTAGATATGTATGCACTGAAGTGCGACCGAGTATCGTGAATTTACAGTGCGATTGGAATTTTTGCGATAAGAGTGACGAAAAGTCTCAAGACGTTGTTGTTTTAAGGCGTCTCAAATATCTCGACGTTTTAACAGTTTTTTAATGCTGTGTGGTAATACATGCGGTTTTAAATCAAAAGCTTTTTTCAATGTTACAAGCATTTTATAGACCCTCAGGACATGCGAGCAAATAGATTAGCAGCAAGACAACAAATTGCGTATATTTTCAGCAATTTGTTGAATACGTTGAATACGTAACACGTAACAAACAAGCAGATGGGTCTTCAATGAATTCCGGACTCTTAAGTCTACGGTACTCTGCTATAGTAGAAGTTACTAATATAGAGCCAGTGGGTTTGATCATGCTTCTCAATAGAAAGCCAGTTGCAATTTTCCGACGAGGGCTACATGCTATTTCTCCTCCCAGTTACGTCACAGTGTTCTATGTAGCCCAGTGTTTTCACTTTCACCCGAATCCGAGGTGCCTGCCGTCAAGAAAAAGGACCGAAATGAACAGGAAGGCAGAGCAAGAGTGGAGTGAACGCGCGGTAATTGACCAATCAGACACGAGAATCATTCTCGACAACCGTGAGATTTGCTTATACTCTGCATATGTTCTGATATCCTGGATATAATAGACACGGGAGAGGTTATATTTTTAAGAGTAGGGAAGAAGTGCTTTTCGAGCAAAGAATAATAAATGGAGAGGGGATTTTTACTTGAACGTGCTGTAGCATGCAGGAAGACTAAAAATGGTGAGTCCTCCTTTGAGGGGGGATGATTATGACCCCCCCAAATTGTAGATGCAAAAATCAATATCATACACGCACATGCCTGGAATGACTCCTCTTGAATCGAGATCATTTTCACATTTGTAGGAATCGACCGAAGTGGGATTAACCAAAGATGGCTGGCTGGCTGTCATGAAAGATGCGATGTCGTATAGACTTAACATTGATCCCGATCCATGTCAATTTGGATTAATTTGAGATATTAATAATAATTTGTCATTTAAGACGTACCTCTATTTGTAGAAATAATTTTACTCAGATCAGTTTACGCGAACATGGATTGTGGAAAACACCGTAGAACTCTCTGCAAAAAGATTGGGCTCACACGCTCGATTAATGAAAATAAAAATGGCATCCAAGGGCGACGACTTTTGCCATTCCAAATCCTAGGAAGGAAGAACACGAACAGAGCTGTGATTTTAAAAGAAGCAAGCGATTCCGAAGATGTTTAAAGCTTCAATGGATTGCCCGTCCTGTAGGAAGAAATTGACAATGGTCATCCTGTAGCAAGTCAACAAAAGCAATTGAACCATTTTTGATTTTAATTTGGCTTTTCTTTTGAAGCAAAAAGGCCACGAAGGTTAAGATACGGTCGAATAGTTTGGTTACTCTATTTTTATTACGTGAACCGCGCGAGGCGGAGTCGCAGTTGTTGTGTGTTGGAGGAAACCGTTTCGTATGTCCCGTCTGTTTAACTAACTACGTTTCATCAATTTAATACACTCCTTGTTTTCATCTTATTTGTTTGATAAGATGTAGGGTTGTGCAACGACCGTTATTTATTTGCACCTTGATGTTAGTAAGCTTTGCCGCTATATCGTAATCAAATGTCAAAAAAGTGGCCTCGACGACCTTAAAGTGCCACACCGACGGCTGGTATCAAAAGGTTGGTTACCTCAGATCTTAAATCTGGAGTTAGAGTTTAATCGGTTGACACTGGCCGAGCTGGAAGCAGTATCGAAATGGAGTGTACCCACATTTTGCAACCATCAACGGTCAGTTTGACTCTTAAAGATTTAAACCAGACGATCAAGCAAGGCGTCCGTTGTTCAGGTAAGGCCCCATACGGAGCGTACCACCATTTGAAATCTAACGCACTTCCGTTACAGTTTGCAAGGCAACAGATTCAGTCTGGATTTGCTTAACCTGTGGCCAACTTAATTGCGGCCGGTACGTGAAGGCCCACGCTTTGTCGCATTATGAGAAAGGTTTGCCATCTGATAAAGCGCATCCGGTTTGTCTGGAGGCTCAGGAACTTTCAGTTTTCTGCTACGCTTGCGACGACTTTATTGTTAACGACACGAAGGACACCAAGTTAGACAGAATGAGGGGAGTACTGACAAAGCTTCAAGAGCAAATAACAGAGGTCAAATTGGCCTCAGACGAATCCTCATCGTCTGGCAGTCGAAGTCAGAGAGCCAAGCGTCGCTCTTTGTCGTCAGGGTCGTTGGCAGGCGGAGGAGAAGAGAACCAGCCGATGCACAAGAAGATCAAGGCTTCGTCTGGCAGTGAAAAGTCTGCAGAACAGAAACAGCAACTCAAACGCCTCGTTGGACTTAGGAATTTAGGCAACACTTGTTTCATGAGCGCTGTGTTGCAGTCGTTGGGCAACATCCAGGAGTTTTGCTCTGTTTTGAAGCAACTGCCATCGCTCGAGGATCAGTTGCCAGTTCCCAAACCCAAAAACCAGCGTGAATTAAGAGGGAGCCACGGGAAAAACGGATTATCTGTTTCCGATGGCGGACCTATCATGACTGAGGAACTGCGGAAGGTTTTGGTTGCATTGAACCAAGGACAAGAAAACAAAAATCCGCTGAATCATTCCTCACAGTCGACCTCAAGAAAAGTTATTTCTCCAGAAGCCTTGTTCCTTGTCATTTGGAAAGTAGTGCCAAGATTTCGTGGTTATCAACAGCAGGACGCACACGAGTTTTTGCGTTACATGTTGGACCGACTGCATACCGAGTTGTTGTCTTTGTTGCCGGACGGAATGTCCATCAAATCATCAAGAGATTCGAATTTATCAGATTATTTTAAACAATTGCGAAAGAACCCGATGTTGACTGCCAGAGGAAGTGTGGTTGCTGGTAGCCCCAGTTCGTCTCACAGCTTGGTCACTCACATTTTCGGCGGGACTTTGCAGTCTGAAGTTACCTGCCTTGATTGTCGAGCCTCGTCGAAGAAGCATGATCCATTTTTAGACCTGTCCATCGACATTCCGTCGTCATTTCTTCAAAATCGAAAGGCAAAGCAGGAGGGAGAAAAGGCTAACTGTAGATTGCATGGTGAGTCTTGTCAATTCCGTTGCTTCAACCCGTTTTTTAAACCCTTTTCTCCTCAGATTGCTTACAAAAGTTTGTCGAAGTTGAAGAGTTAGCCGACTCAGAGAGATTTTTCTGCAACAATTGCAAAAATAAGCAACGTTCGACCAAAAAATTCTGGATTAGACGATTACCAAACGTAAGCATTTTTCAAGGGGTTTTGACGTCAAAATACCGTTGTATCACCTTTAATCTTTTTCAGGTTTTGTGTCTTCACTTAAAGAGATTCAGATGGAGTCCGTATTCACGTACGAAACTTGATACACACGTCGAGTTTCCTTTGACCGGATTGGACATGTCGCAGTATTTGCTGTCCAATTTACACGAGACTCGTTGCTCAAATTCAGGATCCAGCTTGTACGACCTGGCGGCCGTCATCGTGCACCATGGTTCAGGGTAAGATGGCGTTTTTATCAATTTTTTTCGAAACTTTGCTTACTTTTGACTCCTTTCTAGGGCTGGATCTGGTCATTACACTGCATTTGTGGTTAAGGATAACCATTGGTTCCACTTTAACGATTCGACTGTTTTAGCAACCGATCCAGAGACGGTTACCAAGAGCAAGGCTTACATTTTATTTTACATCCAGCGAGAATTCAAAACACCCACCATGACCTCAACTTGAAAACTTTAATACGATGAATTTTTTTTATCACACGATATTAAGAATTATGTTTTATCTCTGCGGCTGTTAAAATCACATTTTACATGAATCAAGTGATTATTTTTGCCAGAAAATACACTCTCGGTATCAATGATCATGTGGTACTGAAAATTAAGAAATTAAAATCATTTCTTTATTGAGGAGGAATACTTACGGAATTTCTCGACGCAAAACATGACCACGAACCCCAGAACAACAAACAGTAATTGTGCCAACCCTGGTACTTTCTCTTTGGACTTTTCTCTTTGCAAGACCTCAAAAACGACGACGTAAAGTATGGTTCCGCCTGCAATTCCTTGTAAAATGCCCACAGCTGCAAAGTACGCCATGTTTGTTTCGGCCACAAGGCTGGTAACTGCCATTCCAATCGCGGTGCCGATTGGTGACATGATTGCGTAAATGATGACGTAGCACAAATTGACCTTAAATGAGTTCGTTTGTTTGGTAAACAATTCCAGACCGACACAAAACGAAATGACGTATTTGTGCATGGAGACGGCCGCAAAAAGAGCCCAAACACCAGATGACTTATCTTCAAGACCAACCGCTAAGCCTTCAAAGATGGCATGGCACGACAGGGCGAGAACTGTGAGCAAGTCCCTGATTCCTGACTGGTGTCTGCGATACTGAGTATCTGAATCCTCAACGATGATTTCCAAACTATCCGCATTTTGATTGTCAAACGTTTTGTAATTGGTTGGAATGGAATTCTTTCGGTCTTCAGCTGCAGTTGACGTTGAAGCTGCCATTGTTCGCGCGCAACCTCCGTGGTTGTTGTTAATACCACAATTTGAGGATTGCAGGCTGAACGTTCTGAAATGAATGATCATTAGTCCAATTCTTTCAAAATTGTTTTCTTTCGGATACCTGTGAATATTCGCTCTTTGTTTAAGCAATTCTTCGTCTGTTGGATGCCCATGTGTATCACAAGCAGAATGAACCAATTCTTCAATGAAATAAATCAGGAAGAAGCCAACACACAGGAAGGTTTCACCCAGAGCAACTCCTGAATTTGGTATTCCCTTTTCCAAGTTTTCCCTAACCTGAAAAAAAGGGTTTTATTCTACTTATACTACTTTTCAGTGGGACAATTTAAGAAAATACCTCAGGTAACATGTGAAGCAGACTTGTAGCCAGAAGGATTCCACCTCCGAAACACAATAAGCTGGACACTATGATTTGGTGCCTGATGTTTTCTGCATTTAACCATTTGCCGATTTTCAAGGGCAATAACCCGAGCCCTATCGGAATTATTCCCGTCAAAAACATGGTGAGGGCTTTTGAACCATTTAACGACATCATTTTGATGATTTACAGTGGTCCTTCTTAAAAGCAATGAATCTCTTGTTTAATAGGGTTAAGCTTTAAGTCGTAAAATGCACGCGTGCAATGCATTACATAATGAGTAAGCAGTGGATTGACTAAAGCGGGGGGCCTACCCTTTTGGAAATATAATCGATAATCTTGCATTTGCAGTCTTTGAGATGATTTTGAACTTTTTGTGGCCGCTACGTGAGTTTGTTTAAAGCTGTTGGAACTATAAGATAAAAGAAAGATATTTTCCATTATCGAAAATACATTGACCTTTTTGTATATATATGTATTACGTACTACTGCTATAGAAAATTTTGCACGGCTGTTGTTGTTGATTTAGCAATACTTACTTTATAGCTGCTGATCAGAAACTGGAATGCTGATAATATTTGCAAAATTATCACACCAAGCTTCACTTAATAAGCCTCAAGTGATAGGTGATAAAAACTTAAAAAAACAAGAGTAGTAGGTCTTTGTTGCTGAGTCGATAGTGATTTTATACATCTATACGTGGCCTTCGACGATGTCACAGTAGCAGTAGTTACTGTTGTTATCACCTAAAACGGGCCAGACTCTCTCTCCTGAATCAACGCTTCATAGATTATAACTGAGACAGAAATGCGATGATAAACTTACTTTATCGAGTGACAAGATTGTTTCGAAGATCGTTGACCTTTTTGGTACGAGTAGACGTCCAAGGACACACTTAATCTCGTGTAATCCAATGATTTTGGATTGGCAAGCAGCGGAAGAAAACAGTACCCTGGCAGGGGATGCTTCTGACCTGCTCTTTTCTGACAACGATGTTGTTGATAAATTCATGAACTGTCGTCCACAATTGATGCATGACGTTAAAAAATATTGATGAAACGAAAAGGCTTAAAGAGCTTGCATTCAGTTCAGTTAAGACCAAAACAGCACAGTGCGGTTTAACAATTTTTTAACTCTTTTTGGCCGTTTAAGGCCACGTTTAAATGTCTGATACTATAGTAAATGAATAAGTTTGTGACCGTGACGTGTGTATATAATAATAGTTTTTTTTTATTTTTCCAGCCATAGAGAGTATTTGAAATATTAAATGAAAAACTGCGTCTGTCGACAGCAAAACTGTACAACCAAATAGAGGATGAACAACATGCAATATGTGTATTACCAATACACAAATACAACAATAAGGTGTTTCTTGGATGCGTTGATGAAGATGATGCTTATCGAAAATTGTGGCCTGTATTGATAATACTTTGAATCACATATTCCTTGTAAGTGGTGGAGTGGTAGACTTCGTAAAACAATAAAATATCCATATTCTTCAACGGTTGGTAGTCACAAGCCTCATGACATCGCGTTCCTTTTGCTGGGCTTCCCTATGAAGTTCCTCCGCTCTGGCCTCGTCTCCTCCGGCTTCGAATTGCTCAGATTTTCTTTGGAGATCATGAGCGGTCTCCCGCAGGCTCTTGAGTTCTGCTGTTTCTGTTCCAGAATTGCCAGTTGTTACGTGCACCAACAAAGCTGAAAATAGTTCGATTGTTCTCAGTAAATTGACATGATTTTAATAAATCGATAAAATAACCATTTACTAAAAAAATGTGGGAAAATGTAGTTAAGCAGCAAGTCGTAATTAATTAAAACAAGTAAAATTCGTTCTTAATGACAAATTGATTGAAAAAGGCTGGGGTTGTGAAAGATGATGTCTTTGCATAACAGAAAGACTGGCAACAGTCAACGGACGGCCAAAAATTTGGAAAACTTCTTGGAAAGGAGCAAGAGACCGAATGCTGATCCAGGTCCGATGAAATCAGGAGAAAAAAATTTTGATCGAAAATCCCATCTCATGTTCAAGAAATTTAAAGACGGAGCCAAAAAGGGTTATCAAGAGGAAGACGCGTCACCATTTACTCCCATCCAAGCTTTTGCAGTGACGAATCCTCTTCAGCTGAGAAAGACTGCAAGTGTCGACATGCCAATGGAAGGAGATAAACATTTCCAGCCTTATAAATCCAAGGATGACAGCCAGATCGGAATCAAGAAAAGGACTTCCACGAAAAGAGCCAAATCAGCGACCAGACAGCAACAAAGAGACAGCGTTAGGTTCAAAAATGTGCCTGTAAACCAAGAGACAACACCGGCCAAATCTGCAAAAAACAAAGTGGAAAACGTAAAACCCAAGACCGAGGCTGTCAAGGCCAGAGAACCTACAAAAGGTGCGGCAAAAGTTTCAAACGTGAAAAAAGAGGAGAAGAAAACTGTTTCGAAAACTGTGACAGTGGTGCCCAAAGACGCTAAGATTCAAGCTTATGCCCAACAGCAAGCTTATGCCCAACAGCAGGCTTATGCCCAAAGTCAACAGCAAGCTTTCGCTCAACAACAACAGGCTTACGCTCAACAACAACAGGTTTATGCTCAGCAACAACAACAGGCATATGCGCGCGGTCAAGCGCAAATGCTGGCTCAAATGAACTATCAAGAACAAGCTTACAATCAAGCGATGGCAAATCAGAGAAAGTCTTATTCTTCTCCGATGACCATGCCTTCAATGTCAGCTAGGGGTCAAACAGGAATTCCTTCTATCGGAATGAGCCCAGCGGTAACGGTTGGCTCAATAGTGATCTGCGTGTTTTTGGCAGTAGTTTCGATGTGGCTGCTGGTATTGGAAAACTCGAGGGAGAGTTACATGACGGAGGGCGTGTCTGATTGGTCGGCTGGCTCCATGTCGAGAGGAGCGAGCTCGCATTCCGTCATAACAGCAAGAGAAGGCAGCGCTTTTTCTACTTCTCAACAGTAAATATTTGTACTGGTTTTGGTCAATCCTATATAATAAAAGTTAATCTTACCTGAGAGCTCTAATTCCTCGCTGAATCCATTTTTGAGATTAACTGATCTAAATCCTTTGCGAACGCAAGAAACAGGGATGGTGTACTGTCCGACGAAGTTTGGTTCGCCAAACATGTCCACGTCGTAAGCAACAAATCTGAAAAGAATATTATTTTTTTAAAGTCTGGAAATGAATGAGCATTTAAAGATCCGCGTACCTCAGGAGGGCCAAGTCTGGTTTCTGTATCTTAAAGTCAAATACTTCGTCCCAAACAGGATTGAATCCGTTATCGTGCACAGTTTTCGTCTTGTATTTGGCATTGTCGTAGTCTGCTCCGCAGATTTCGACTTCGATGTAAGGGGAGACCATCCCTTTTCTAGACTTTCGAGTTAAATGCCTCGCCGCCAAAATACGGATGACCAAAAGTTTTGCATCGCTGCAGAATGAGGCAGGATCGTATGGATTGTATGAGCTTTCGAACATGTAGTTTGGCCTTAAAACGTAGCCACAACCGCCGTTGATCATAAATCGAGCAGCGTTCAATTGCATCGGTTTGTCTCCAGTTTGGAAGTTCAGAGCTGCCATTTGAGACCCCACGTTCCACATGGACATGGGGTTGTAATTGGACGAATCGACCCGTTGTGCTTTAGGGTAGATTCGGCTCAATTGTACTTGGTGATACCACAAAAACATTTGGCTTGCCTCGAGGTTCGGCATCATAAACCTCTCGGCTTTGGTTTCAGGGAAAGACGACATCTCTTGAAAGCACCTTCCTTCAGTTCGTTTTCTGATAGCGTTCCGGTTGAAACACAACAGAGCGACAATAGATGACCAGGTTGGATAGCTCTCTGGCAATTCGCATCGCTCTTTCTTTCTTCCGGTTTTCGTCTTCTCGATGAGAGGCCGACTTTCCGGTGTCGCTAATGATTCCAGCCACTGCAACGCTTCATCTCTCGTCTCGGCGCCGACCTCAAACTCTTGCTGAGTTATCGGATGCGCCATGTGAATCAGCCACTCCAACTTGTTTCGATCCGGCGCCGGGTGGACCGTGTTCTTCTTGATGTCGACCGTGACTCCCACGATGTCGAAACTGCCCTTTTGCAAGCTTCCCAATGGCATGATTTCGTTGCTTGGCTCCTCTTGTTCAGCGGGCACCGTTTCGATCTCTTGAACGTGGTTCGCTGGAAACCAGTACTGCTTGTTTCCGCCAAAATCACCTTTCCACCAATCTTTGTTTTGCTTCACGACGTTCGTAATGACGCAGTTTTTGACCAGGTTCAGTTCGTCTCCTCTTTGAGGTTCGTAGTTGTACAAAGCTTTGACTTTCGTGGTGGAACTGAGGTTGTTTGGGTCGAAATAAACGGATGAAACGTAAGGTGGTTCCCGTCCGGCACCAGAACCGTTTGACTCGCGAGACGAATCGTATCGTGACAAAAGCTCTTCGTTAACGGGGAATTTTCAAACAGACTTTCTGTACAACGGATGCTTTTCGTAATGAGCAATCAACTCAACCAGTGATTCGAATTCGGCCGTTCCCTATGATAAACAGCCGGCCTTCTTGCTTGATCAAACAATGCTTGATCTTGTTTTCTGCCCTAAATGTAATGGCGAAAGAGCCTAAAACTCTTTCTCCCGGTCGCACGAGGAATGCTCCGTCAATCGATACTTTGGCCAGTTTCTCTTCCGCCTCCAATCGAGAGCAGTTGCCGTCAAACCAAGGCTGCAAAAATCACAATTACGTCATTGTAAAAACACCCACATGATACGAACCTTTCCCTCGTGTTGGTTTGGCGGAGGTACCGGTTTTCCCAGCATGATGACGAATTTGGAAGTCCTTAAGCTGTGCTTTTGATAGTGGGTGATCAAGGAATACAGGGAATCGAAAAAGACTTGGTCGATCAAGAAATATCTTACAGTTCCATTTTCTTGTTGTCGGTCCTTGATTGGTACGTGGTAAACCTGTAAAAGAATGAAGGCCGCACACGTTTACAAACAAAAACAAAGTTTGATGACAACAAAACAAGATGAGTGGTAGAGCCTAAGGCTGATGGAAAGCTGAGAGTGCAACTTACCTCACCACGACGTAGGAAGGACAGACTGTAAGCTCCTACGAAAGTTTCACTTGGTCGAACCAGAAAAGTGCCATCTCCGAGGTTCATGTTTTTGCGCAAAAGTTCCTCTGCTTTCGATCTTCCTTGGTGAACGATCCGATGAAACCAGGGCTCGGAAAGTGCAACTCGCTCTCATCCGGCGGCGATCCTTTCGATTGCGTGTTTAAGTTCAGACTTGCTGACGAGTTTTCGTGGGTCAACGGCGGCCTCATGAACGTGTGATCTTCGTCGTCGGACTCGTCATCATTTGCCGTGCTCGACTGATTTGGCACCTCGGAGTAATAGATGTTGGTTTCTGTGAGAACGAAGAAATGCGGCTGCCAACCGAGTTCGTCCTCGAAGACGTACAAAATTCCGTTCTTGACCGAGTTGGCAATGTCGCCTCCGGCCTGAGGATCGTAGACCCCAGCACTCGATTGCATCGGCACTCTTGCATCATCGTAGCCTTCAGGAAGTTTCTTGTGCTTTAAAATGATTTTTCGCTTCAATTTTTCGGGAGATGGCAGCATCGTCTCGTTTTTATCAACAGGGGCTGAGATCAACATGTCGCCAACACGTCTTGGAAAGTGTTGGCCATTTTACGTTGTTGAGACAAGCTACAATGGTCCTCGATGGACAAGATGAGGGGATAGTCTGACGTCACAAATGCGTGCTCTTTGATGGTCTTGACGACGTCCATGAACTTGATCTTGGTTGTCAGCGTGTGTCCGTGATAAATGAAAGGCCCGTCTTTCATATTTTCTGGGCCATCCCAGCAATCTAATTCGACAGATCTGCAACCCATCCTCAGACATCTGGCGTATGCATCTACTGAGCTTTCACTGGATATTTGATCCCCGGTGAGGTAAGTATTATGCGACGAGTTGATCCAGTAGTGAGAGAGAGGTCTGGTCATGTCTTGGGATACACTCTTGTGCTTGTCTTCGTCAAAGAGCTGGTTTTCCTTGGAGAACAACCAATCGACAAATTCAAAGACAGTGAAGTAAGGTTCTTGAGTGTCACGACTTGAGTCTTGCAAAAAGTTCCGCATTTGTTCAGCTATTTCCATTGGGTTTCTCCTTACTTCGCCTTGCTCTTCGGCTAAAAATTTTTGAAAGTCCATCAAAGTCAACCGTTTGAGTTCTGAGTTTTGGAGTACTTCTTTGAAAAGCGGCTTTTGGAACAGCAACTCTTGCAGAATGCTGCAAAAATCGTCAAAGCCAATTTCTCCCGTGCTCTCCGTATCGTATTTGTTGAACTTGTCCTTCAAGTTGGCCGTGCTAATCTTTAGACTAACTTTCTGCATGAATCGTTTTAAGTCCTGGATGGACATTGTTCCTTCCTTCCCCGGTGTCTCCATTTGATAAAAACCCTTTCGGAACCACCTTTCTTGGTGAATTCTGTAGGAGGAATTTCTGACATCTTCAACCAAGTAATTCAGCCCTTTTATCCAAGAATCTCTTTCGTCGGGGGACAGGGCAACGACGGACAGCGTTTTCAAGTTGAATTCTGTCCCATAAAATACAACCAAGCACCTGTTTGCCTTCGTGCTGTTAGACTTGGGTTCTTCTGACCACTTGATGAAGTCTCTCGAAGATTTTCCGGGCCGCACCTCCTTGATTTGGCGGATGTCGACCGCTCCTTCAAACCTGTTGCGAGTGGCTTTGTCTGACATTTCTTGTTTGAACCACACGACTTTCATCGTTTCTCTGCGCACCGACATCACCACCTTTTCCGGCTTTTTCTTTCCGGAATAGAACTTGGTGACGATGGTGCCACGCTCGAGGTGGCCAATCACCTGCTCCCGTTCTGACAGGAACCCCGACTCGAAAGGAGATGCCATTCTTGCCAGATTTTTGTTTCTGATCCTAACTATCAGTTGGTAGATCCCTTATTGGCCCATATTGCGACTGATCCTGGGTGATGCTTCACTAAAGATTGGCCAACAATCCGGACAGACTTGTCACGAGTCCGGAATCAACTATTTTCTCTTCATCGTCACCGAACACTAAGGGATTGTTTTTCTGCGAGTGTTTCCACAACTCATTGAAAGAAAGACTCATTGATTCGGTTTAGTGCAGCAATAATGCGCATTTGCACGCCGCCTTGTGCGCCCCTGTTGGCCTTCAGTGCTGCTGTTACGCAGCCTTTGTTATTGAGTAATTTGATTAGACAACCTTTCTCACTTGAGATTAACACCCATCAATCTCGAGATATATTTGTCGTCACCACCAGTCATAAACATGGTCTCACACCTTCCATTACCAAAATTGCTCCCTATTCATCGAGCTCCCGTGGTTGTTGCCCAGTCAAGCCATAGCATTTTTGGTACAAGGCTGTTGAAATCAACCATGCACCCACGAGATGGGTGAATTGGCAATGATACCAAGTTACGTATTTACCACATTAATTAAAAAAGCCACAGTAAATGTCTTACGCAAGTTTGCCTTTCTAAATCACGCAACCTTGTGCAAATTTAAGTTGCTTCGCTTGTTTGCATCCTTTTGGTACCTTGCAAGTATATAATGGAAGAAATTTGATAGTTAGGATGACAGTTTGAGATGGTAACACAATAACTCAAAGAAATTCTGCCATCAAATAACCTTCAGGATCCAGAATTACATAATTGCACAAGGGGCTTAACAAATGGAAAAAACTTCCAAGGTATGCGATGGCTCTTGTCATGATTATGAAGAGAATTGCGGTCAAACAGAACAAAAATTGTTAATTTTAATGGCTCAGGTGAAATTACAACTTGACAATGACGAAAAACTCATCAATGTCTTGGTACAAAAAAATGGGAGCTGTCTGCGTATCATCCTGCGGGTTGTATAGAGAAAAGGGCGTAACGCACCACTCAGTTAACTACTCAAGACTGGCAATAAAGCTAAGTCAATAAACTGGCAGACTTGGGTCATGACTCATTCGAACCTTGAAAACGGAAAAAAAGTTCATTACACTCTCCCAGTCCTCAGCTGATGCCCATTATCATTAACACGTTAACCGTGAACACAGCGGTTAACAAAATGAAATTACCGCGGCTGCAGCAGTTTCACAATATCTCTCTTTCTCTCGTGTGTAAGAAAGAACACTAGCTTAAAGAAAAAAATCTTGGCAAATACTGGAATCGTGGGCAAGGATTTTTGCCGCTGCAGTTGGCTTATTTCTTGTCGAACCACCTCCTGGTGGTTTTAACGATATTCTGATGACTTAATCGTGCTCAAATAAAAACAGATTGGTGGACTCTCTCCCTAAAGAAACACTCCTATAAGCATTAACCTTCTGACAATTGCCAATGGGGGAAACAGCTTTACGCAGTGGTGTCCACCAGATGGCACTTTTTTGGGGGTGAGCAGTCAGCCAAGAAAAGTGCAACTTTTTATATACATATTCAAAGGAAGAGAGGGTCAGTCAATGACCTCTCTTTCGATGCAAAAACTTGAGCCCCTCATCAGCAGAGATGATGTTCCTTATGTGTCAATGATTAAAAGGATTTTTAAAATAGAATCTGGGGTTGCTGGAGTTGTTTTCCAACCCACACTGGTACACCCCACCCAAAAGCAATAAAAAAAGGAACACGAATCCTTTTTTTTCTTCTTGCTTGTAGTATTCTTACTTCCACCTTCAGCTGGAACAAAAGCAGTTTATTGTCCTTCTTTAATTCGTACAGATGAATGCATTGTTGTATTTTATTGTTATTCTTTTATGGACTTAAAAAACTGCATTTTTTAAGACACACA
>CAXHLB010000413.1:0-34885 GCA_964017235.1 Sabellastarte sp. h YS-2021
ACTGCACAGGTTTCAGCCAATTGTGAGACAAAAATTTTCTTCACATTTCCGGGATAAACGCCCCTGGCAAGGGTATGGCACCCTGGGGTCACCTATTACCAAACCAGCCGACTTTTGACACTGCAGGCAGATTCTAGGGTATCTGGGCAACATCCTGGCCAAATTTGGGCATGATATTCTGGAAAATAAAATAGTTACAGAGGAAACATGAAGCAATATCAATTGAAAATCAATGGAAAACATGGAATTCCACGAATAACCACCCTTAGAAATGAGCTAGAAGTCAGGCAATTTTTCCTGGAATGTTTTAGGACATGTAGAATCCAACTGCACAGGTTTCAGCCAATTGTGAGACAAAAATTTTCTTCACATTTCCGGGATAAACGCCCCCTGGCAAGGGTATGGCACCCCTGGGGTCACCTATTACCAAACCAGCCGACTTTTGACACTGCAGGCAGATTCTAGGGTATCTGGGCAACATCCTGGCCAAATTTGGGCATGATATTCTGGAAAATAAAATAGTTACAGAGGAAACATGAAGCAATATCAATTGAAAATCAATGGAAAACATGGAATTCCACGAATAACCACCCCTTAGAAATGAGCTAGAAGTCAGGCAATTTTTCCTGGAATGTTTTAGGACATGTAGAATCCAACTGCACAGGTTTCAGCCAATTGTGAGACAAAAATTTTCTTCACATTTCCGGGATAAACGCCCCCTGGCAAGGGTATGGCACCCCTGGGGTCACCTATTACCAAACCAGCCGACTTTTGACACTGCAGGCAGATTCTAGGGTATCTGGGCAACATCCTGGCCAAATTTGGGCATGATATTCTGGAAAATAAAATAGTTACAGAGGAAACATGAAGCAATATCAATTGAAAATCAATGGAAAACATGGAATTCCACGAATAACCACCCTTAGAAATGAGCTAGAAGTCAGGCAATTTTTCCTGGAATGTTTTAGGACATGTAGAATCCAACTGCACAGGTTTCAGCCAATTGTGAGACAAAAATTTTCTTCACATTTCCGGGATAAACGCCCCCTGGCAAGGGTATGGCACCCCTGGGGTCACCTATTACCAAACCAGCCGACTTTTGACACTGCAGGCAGATTCTAGGGTATCTGGGCAACATCCTGGCCAAATTTGGGCATGATATTCTGGAAAATAAAATAGTTACAGAGGAAACATGAAGCAATATCAATTGAAAATCAATGGAAAACATGGAATTCCACGAATAACCACCCTTAGAAATGAGCTAGAAGTCAGGCAATTTTTCCTGGAATGTTTTAGGACATGTAGAATCCAACTGCACAGGTTTCAGCCAATTCTGAGACAAAAATTTTCTTCACATTTCCGGGATAAACGCCCCCTGGCAAGGGTATGGCACCCCTGGGGTCACCTATTACCAAACCAGCCGACTTTTGACACTGCAGGCAGATTCTAGGGTATCTGGGCAACATCCTGGCCAAATTTGGGCATGATATTCTGGAAAATAAAATAGTTACAGAGGAAACATGAAGCAATATCAATTGAAAATCAATGGAAAACATGGAATTCCACGAATAACCACCCTTAGAAATGAGCTAGAAGTCAGGCAATTTTTCCTGGAATGTTTTAGGACATGTAGAATCCAACTGCACAGGTTTCAGCCAATTGTGAGACAAAAATTTTCTTCACATTTCCGGGATAAACGCCCCCTGGCAAGGGTATGGCACCCCTGGGGTCACCTATTACCAAACCAGCCGACTTTTGACACTGCAGGCAGATTCTAGGGTATCTGGGCAACATCCTGGCCAAATTTGGGCATGATATTCTGGAAAATAAAATAGTTACAGAGGAAACATGAAGCAATATCAATTGAAAATCAATGGAAAACATGGAATTCCACGAATAACCACCCTTAGAAATGAGCTAGAAGTCAGGCAATTTTTCCTGGAATGTTTTAGGACATGTAGAATCCAACTGCACAGGTTTCAGCCAATTGTGAGACTAAAATTTTCTTCACATTTCCGGGATAAACGCCCCCTGGCAAGGGTATGGCACCCCTGGGGTCACCTATTACCAAACCAGCCGACTTTTGACACTGCAGGCAGATTCTAGGGTATCTGGGCAACATCCTGGCCAAATTTGGGCATGATATTCTGGAAAATAAAATAGTTACAGAGGAAACATGAAGCAATATCAATTGAAAATCAATGGAAAACATGGAATTCCACGAATAACCACCCTTAGAAATGAGCTAGAAGTCAGGCAATTTTTCCTGGAATGTTTTAGGACATGTAGAATCCAACTGCACAGGTTTCAGCCAATTCTGAGACAAAAATTTTCTTCACATTTCCGGGATAAACGCCCCCTGGCAAGGGTATGGCACCCCTGGGGTCACCTATTACCAAACCAGCCGACTTTTGACACTGCAGGCAGATTCTAGGGTATCTGGGCAACATCCTGGCCAAATTTCGGCATGATATTCTGGAAAATAAAATAGTTACAGAGGAAACATGAAGCAATATCAATTGAAAATCAATGGAAAACATGGAATTCCACGAATAACCACCCTTAGAAATGAGCTAGAAGTCAGGCAATTTTTCCTGGAATGTTTTAGGACATGTAGAATCCAACTGCACAGGTTTCAGCCAATTCTGAGACAAAAATTTTCTTCACATTTCCGGGATAAACGCCCCCTGGCAAGGGTATGGCACCCCTGGGGTCACCTATTACCAAACCAGCCGACTTTTGACACTGCAGGCAGATTCTAGGGTATCTGGGCAACATCCTGGCCAAATTTGGGCATGATATTCTGGAAAATAAAATAGTTACAGAGGAAACATGAAGCAATATCAATTGAAAATCAATGGAAAACATGGAATTCCACGAATAACCACCCTTAGAAATGAGCTAGAAGTCAGGCAATTTTTCCTGGAATGTTTTAGGACATGTAGAATCCAACTGCACAGGTTTCAGCCAATTCTGAGACAAAAATTTTCTTCACATTTCCGGGATAAACGCCCTCTGGCAAGGGTATGGCACCCCTGGGGTCACCTATTACCAAACCAGCCGACTTTTGACACTGCAGGCAGATTCTAGGGTATCTGGGCAACATCCTGGCCAAATTTGGGCATGATATTCTGGAAAATAAAATAGTTACAGAGGAAACATGAAGCAATATCAATTGAAAATCAATGGAAAACATGGAATTCCACGAATAACCACCCTTAGAAATGAGCTAGAAGTCAGGCAATTTTTCCTGGAATGTTTTAGGACATGTAGAATCCAACTGCACAGGTTTCAGCCAATTCTGAGACAAAAATTTTCTTCACATTTCCGGGATAAACGCCCCCTGGCAAGGGTATGGCACCCCTGGGGTCACCTATTACCAAACCAGCCGACTTTTGACACTGCAGGCAGATTCTAGGGTATCTGGGCAACATCCTGGCCAAATTTGGGCATGATATTCTGGAAAATAAAATAGTTACAGAGGAAACATGAAGCAATATCAATTGAAAATCAATGGAAAACATGGAATTCCACGAATAACCACCCTTAGAAATGAGCTAGAAGTCAGGCAATTTTTCCTGGAATGTTTTAGGACATGTAGAATCCAACTGCACAGGTTTCAGCCAATTCTGAGAAAAAAATTTTCTTCACATTTCCGGGATAAACGCCCCCTGGCAAGGGTATGGCACCCCTGGGGTCACCTATTACCAAACCAGCCGACTTTTGACACTGCAGGCAGATTCTAGGGTATCTGGGCAACATCCTGGCCAAATTTGGGCATGATATTCTGGAAAATAAAATAGTTACAGAGGAAACATGAAGCAATATCAATTGAAAATCAATGGAAAACATGGAATTCCACGAATAACCACCCTTAGAAATGAGCTAGAAGTCAGGCAATTTTTCCTGGAATGTTTTAGGACATGTAGAATCCAACTGCACAGGTTTCAGCCAATTCTGAGACAAAAATTTTCTTCACATTTCCGGGATAAACGCCCTCTGGCAAGGGTATGGCACCCCTGGGGTCACCTATTACCAAACCAGCCGACTTTTGACACTGCAGGCAGATTCTAGGGTATCTGGGCAACATCCTGGCCAAATTTGGGCATGATATTCTGGAAAATAAAATAGTTACAGAGGAAACATGAAGCAATATCAATTGAAAATCAATGGAAAACATGGAATTCCACGAATAACCACCCTTAGAAATGAGCTAGAAGTCAGGCAATTTTTCCTGGAATGTTTTAGGACATGTAGAATCCAACTGCACAGGTTTCAGCCAATTCTGAGACAAAAATTTTCTTCACATTTCCGGGATAAACGCCCCCTGGCAAGGGTATGGCACCCCTGGGGTCACCTATTACCAAACCAGCCGACTTTTGACACTGCAGGCAGATTCTAGGGTATCTGGGCAACATCCTGGCCAAATTTGGGCATGATATTCTGGAAAATAAAATAGTTACAGAGGAAACATGAAGCAATATCAATTGAAAATCAATGGAAAACATGGAATTCCACGAATAACCACCCTTAGAAATGAGCTAGAAGTCAGGCAATTTTTCCTGGAATGTTTTAGGACATGTAGAATCCAACTGCACAGGTTTCAGCCAATTCTGAGAAAAAAATTTTCTTCACATTTCCGGGATAAACGCCCCCTGGCAAGGGTATGGCACCCCTGGGGTCACCTATTACCAAACCAGCCGACTTTTGACACTGCAGGCAGATTCTAGGGTATCTGGGCAACATCCTGGCCAAATTTGGGCATGATATTCTGGAAAATAAAATAGTTACAGAGGAAACATGAAGCAATATCAATTGAAAATCAATGGAAAACATGGAATTCCACGAATAACCACCCTTAGAAATGAGCTAGAAGTCAGGCAATTTTTCCTGGAATGTTTTAGGACATGTAGAATCCAACTGCACAGGTTTCAGCCAATTCTGAGACAAAAATTTTCTTCACATTTCCGGGATAAACGCCCCCTGGCAAGGGTATGGCACCCCTGGGGTCACCTATTACCAAACCAGCCGACTTTTGACACTGCAGGCAGATTCTAGGGTATCTGGGCAACATCCTGGCCAAATTTCGGCATGATATTCTGGAAAATAAAATAGTTACAGAGGAAACATGAAGCAATATCAATTGAAAATCAATGGAAAACATGGAATTCCACGAATAACCACCCTTAGAAATGAGCTAGAAGTCAGGCAATTTTTCCTGGAATGTTTTAGGACATGTAGAATCCAACTGCACAGGTTTCAGCCAATTCTGAGAAAAAAATTTTCTTCACATTTCCGGGATAAACGCCCCCTGGCAAGGGTATGGCACCCCTGGGGTCACCTATTACCAAACCAGCCGACTTTTGACACTGCAGGCAGATTCTAGGGTATCTGGGCAACATCCTGGCCAAATTTGGGCATGATATTCTGGAAAATAAAATAGTTACAGAGGAAACATGAAGCAATATCAATTGAAAATCAATGGAAAACATGGAATTCCACGAATAACCACCCTTAGAAATGAGCTAGAAGTCAGGCAATTTTTCCTGGAATGTTTTAGGACATGTAGAATCCAACTGCACAGGTTTCAGCCAATTCTGAGAAAAAAATTTTCTTCACATTTCCGGGATAAACGCCCCCTGGCAAGGGTATGGCACCCCTGGGGTCACCTATTACCAAACCAGCCGACTTTTGACACTGCAGGCAGATTCTAGGGTATCTGGGCAACATCCTGGCCAAATTTGGGCATGATATTCTGGAAAATAAAATAGTTACAGAGGAAACATGAAGCAATATCAATTGAAAATCAATGGAAAACATGGAATTCCACGAATAACCACCCTTAGAAATGAGCTAGAAGTCAGGCAATTTTTCCTGGAATGTTTTAGGACATGTAGAACCCAACTGCACAGGTTTCAGCCAATTCTGAGACAAAAATTTTCTTCACATTTCCGGGATAAACGCCCCCTGGCAAGGGTATGGCACCCCTGGGGTCACCTATTACCAAACCAGCCGACTTTTGACACTGCAGGCAGATTCTAGGGTATCTGGGCAACATCCTGGCCAAATTTCGGCATGATATTCTGGAAAATAAAATAGTTACAGAGGAAACATGAAGCAATATCAATTGAAAATCAATGGAAAACATGGAATTCCACGAATAACCACCCTTAGAAATGAGCTAGAAGTCAGGCAATTTTTCCTGGAATGTTTTAGGACATGTAGAATCCAACTGCACAGGTTTCAGCCAATTCTGAGAAAAAA
Organism: Sabellastarte sp. h YS-2021; assembly: GCA_964017235.1. Taxonomy (NCBI): domain Eukaryota; kingdom Metazoa; phylum Annelida; class Polychaeta; order Sabellida; family Sabellidae; genus Sabellastarte; species Sabellastarte sp. h YS-2021. Next base: position 6,265 of record CAXHLB010000413.1, read on the forward strand.
ATTTTCTTCACATTTCCGGGATAAACGCCCCCTGGCAAGGGTATGGCACCCCTGGGGTCACCTATTACCAAACCAGCCGACTTTTGACACTGCAGGCAGATTCTAGGGTATCTGGGCAACATCCTGGCCAAATTTGGGCATGATATTCTGGAAAATAAAATAGTTACAGAGGAAACATGAAGCAATATCAATTGAAAATCAATGGAAAACATGGAATTCCACGAATAACCACCCTTAGAAATGAGCTAGAAGTCAGGCAATTTTTCCTGGAATGTTTTAGGACATGTAGAATCCAACTGCACAGGTTTCAGCCAATTCTGAGAAAAAAATTTTCTTCACATTTCCGGGATAAACGCCCCCTGGCAAGGGTATGGCACCCCTGGGGTCACCTATTACCAAACCAGCCGACTTTTGACACTGCAGGCAGATTCTAGGGTATCTGGGCAACATCCTGGCCAAATTTGGGCATGATATTCTGGAAAATAAAATAGTTACAGAGGAAACATGAAGCAATATCAATTGAAAATCAATGGAAAACATGGAATTCCACGAATAACCACCCTTAGAAATGAGCTAGAAGTCAGGCAATTTTTCCTGGAATGTTTTAGGACATGTAGAACCCAACTGCACAGGTTTCAGCCAATTCTGAGACAAAAATTTTCTTCACATTTCCGGGATAAACGCCCCCTGGCAAGGGTATGGCACCCCTGGGGTCACCTATTACCAAACCAGCCGACTTTTGACACTGCAGGCAGATTCTAGGGTATCTGGGCAACATCCTGGCCAAATTTCGGCATGATATTCTGGAAAATAAAATAGTTACAGAGGAAACATGAAGCAATATCAATTGAAAATCAATGGAAAACATGGAATTCCACGAATAACCACCCTTAGAAATGAGCTAGAAGTCAGGCAATTTTTCCTGGAATGTTTTAGGACATGTAGAATCCAACTGCACAGGTTTCAGCCAATTCTGAGAAAAAAATTTTCTTCACATTTCCGGGATAAACGCCCCCTGGCAAGGGTATGGCACCCCTGGGGTCACCTATTACCAAACCAGCCGACTTTTGACACTGCAGGCAGATTCTAGGGTATCTGGGCAACATCCTGGCCAAATTTGGGCATGATATTCTGGAAAATAAAATAGTTACAGAGGAAACATGAAGCAATATCAATTGAAAATCAATGGAAAACATGGAATTCCACGAATAACCACCCTTAGAAATGAGCTAGAAGTCAGGCAATTTTTCCTGGAATGTTTTAGGACATGTAGAATCCAACTGCACAGGTTTCAGCCAATTCTGAGACAAAAATTTTCTTCACATTTCCGGGATAAACGCCCCCTGGCAAGGGTATGGCACCCCTGGGGTCACCTATTACCAAACCAGCCGACTTTTGACACTGCAGGCAGATTCTAGGGTATCTGGGCAACATCCTGGCCAAATTTGGGCATGATATTCTGGAAAATAAAATAGTTACAGAGGAAACATGAAGCAATATCAATTGAAAATCAATGGAAAACATGGAATTCCACGAATAACCACCCTTAGAAATGAGCTAGAAGTCAGGCAATTTTTCCTGGAATGTTTTAGGACATGTAGAATCCAACTGCACAGGTTTCAGCCAATTCTGAGACAAAAATTTTCTTCACATTTCCGGGATAAACGCCCCCTGGCAAGGGTATGGCACCCCTGGGGTCACCTATTACCAAACCAGCCGACTTTTGACACTGCAGGCAGATTCTAGGGTATCTGGGCAACATCCTGGCCAAATTTGGGCATGATATTCTGGAAAATAAAATAGTTACAGAGGAAACATGAAGCAATATCAATTGAAAATCAATGGAAAACATGGAATTCCACGAATAACCACCCTTAGAAATGAGCTAGAAGTCAGGCAATTTTTCCTGGAATGTTTTAGGACATGTAGAATCCAACTGCACAGGTTTCAGCCAATTCTGAGAAAAAAATTTTCTTCACATTTCCGGGATAAACGCCCCCTGGCAAGGGTATGGCACCCCTGGGGTCACCTATTACCAAACCAGCCGACTTTTGACACTGCAGGCAGATTCTAGGGTATCTGGGCAACATCCTGGCCAAATTTGGGCATGATATTCTGGAAAATAAAATAGTTACAGAGGAAACATGAAGCAATATCAATTGAAAATCAATGGAAAACATGGAATTCCACGAATAACCACCCTTAGAAATGAGCTAGAAGTCAGGCAATTTTTCCTGGAATGTTTTAGGACATGTAGAATCCAACTGCACAGGTTTCAGCCAATTCTGAGACAAAAATTTTCTTCACATTTCCGGGATAAACGCCCCCTGGCAAGGGTATGGCACCCCTGGGGTCACCTATTACCAAACCAGCCGACTTTTGACACTGCAGGCAGATTCTAGGGTATCTGGGCAACATCCTGGCCAAATTTGGGCATGATATTCTGGAAAATAAAATAGTTACAGAGGAAACATGAAGCAATATCAATTGAAAATCAATGGAAAACATGGAATTCCACGAATAACCACCCTTAGAAATGAGCTAGAAGTCAGGCAATTTTTCCTGGAATGTTTTAGGACATGTAGAATCCAACTGCACAGGTTTCAGCCAATTCTGAGACAAAAATTTTCTTCACATTTCCTCGATAAACGCCCCCTGGCAAGGGTATGGCACCCCTGGGGTCACCTATTACCAAACCAGCCGACTTTTGACACTGCAGGCAGATTCTAGGGTATCTGGGCAACATCCTGGCCAAATTTGGGCATGATATTCTGGAAAATAAAATAGTTACAGAGGAAACATGAAGCAATATCAATTGAAAATCAATGGAAAACATGGAATTCCACGAATAACCACCCTTAGAAATGAGCTAGAAGTCAGGCAATTTTTCCTGGAATGTTTTAGGACATGTAGAATCCAACTGCACAGGTTTCAGCCAATTCTGAGAAAAAAATTTTCTTCACATTTCCGGGATAAACGCCCCCTGGCAAGGGTATGGCACCCCTGGGGTCACCTATTACCAAACCAGCCGACTTTTGACACTGCAGGCAGATTCTAGGGTATCTGGGCAACATCCTGGCCAAATTTGGGCATGATATTCTGGAAAATAAAATAGTTACAGAGGAAACATGAAGCAATATCAATTGAAAATCAATGGAAAACATGGAATTCCACGAATAACCACCCTTAGAAATGAGCTAGAAGTCAGGCAATTTTTCCTGGAATGTTTTAGGACATGTAGAACCCAACTGCACAGGTTTCAGCCAATTCTGAGACAAAAATTTTCTTCACATTTCCGGGATAAACGCCCCCTGGCAAGGGTATGGCACCCCTGGGGTCACCTATTACCAAACCAGCCGACTTTTGACACTGCAGGCAGATTCTAGGGTATCTGGGCAACATCCTGGCCAAATTTGGGCATGATATTCTGGAAAATAAAATAGTTACAGAGGAAACATGAAGCAATATCAATTGAAAATCAATGGAAAACATGGAATTCCACGAATAACCACCCTTAGAAATGAGCTAGAAGTCAGGCAATTTTTCCTGGAATGTTTTAGGACATGTAGAATCCAACTGCACAGGTTTCAGCCAATTGTGACACAAAAATTTTCTTCACATTTCCGGGATAAACGCCCCCTGGCAAGGGTATGGCACCCCTGGGGTCACCTATTACCAAACCAGCCGACTTTTGACACTGCAGGCAGATTCTAGGGTATCTGGGCAACATCCTGGCCAAATTTGGGCATGATATTCTGGAAAATAAAATAGTTACAGAGGAAACATGAAGCAATATCAATTGAAAATCAATGGAAAACATGGAATTCCACGAATAACCACCCTTAGAAATGAGCTAGAAGTCAGGCAATTTTTCCTGGAATGTTTTAGGACATGTAGAATCCAACTGCACAGGTTTCAGCCAATTGTGAGACAAAAATTTTCTTCACATTTCCGGGATAAACGCCCCCTGGCAAGGGTATGGCACCCCTGGGGTCACCTATTACCAAACCAGCCGACTTTTGACACTGCAGGCAGATTCTAGGGTATCTGGGCAACATCCTGGCCAAACTTGGGCATGATATTCTGGAAAATAAAATAGTTACAGAGGAAACATGAAGCAATATCAATTGAAAATCAATGGAAAACATGGAATTCCACGAATAACCACCCTTAGAAATGAGCTAGAAGTCAGGCAATTTTTCCTGGAATGTTTTAGGACATGTAGAATCCAACTGCACAGGTTTCAGCCAATTCTGAGACAAAAATTTTCTTCACATTTCCGGGATAAACGCCCCCTGGCAAGGGTATGGCACCCCTGGGGTCACCTATTACCAAACCAGCCGACTTTTGACACTGCAGGCAGATTCTAGGGTATCTGGGCAACATCCTGGCCAAATTTGGGCATGATATTCTGGAAAATAAAATAGTTACAGAGGAAACATGAAGCAATATCAATTGAAAATCAATGGAAAACATGGAATTCCACGAATAACCACCCTTAGAAATGAGCTAGAAGTCAGGCAATTTTTCCTGGAATGTTTTAGGACATGTAGAATCCAACTGCACAGGTTTCAGCCAATTGTGAGACAAAAATTTTCTTCACATTTCCGGGATAAACGCCCCCTGGCAAGGGTATGGCACCCCTGGGGTCACCTATTACCAAACCAGCCGACTTTTGACACTGCAGGCAGATTCTAGGGTATCTGGGCAACATCCTGGCCAAATTTGGGCATGATATTCTGGAAAATAAAATAGTTACAGAGGAAACATGAAGCAATATCAATTGAAAATCAATGGAAAACATGGAATTCCACGAATAACCACCCTTAGAAATGAGCTAGAAGTCAGGCAATTTTTCCTGGAATGTTTTAGGACATGTAGAATCCAACTGCACAGGTTTCAGCCAATTCTGAGACAAAAATTTTCTTCACATTTCCGGGATAAACGCCCCCTGGCAAGGGTATGGCACCCCTGGGGTCACCTATTACCAAACCAGCCGACTTTTGACACTGCAGGCAGATTCTAGGGTATCTGGGCAACATCCTGGCCAAATTTGGGCATGATATTCTGGAAAATAAAATAGTTACAGAGGAAACATGAAGCAATATCAATTGAAAATCAATGGAAAACATGGAATTCCACGAATAACCACCCTTAGAAATGAGCTAGAAGTCAGGCAATTTTTCCTGGAATGTTTTAGGACATGTAGAATCCAACTGCACAGGTTTCAGCCAATTCTGAGACAAAAATTTTCTTCACATTTCCGGGATAAACGCCCCCTGGCAAGGGTATGGCACCCCTGGGGTCACCTATTACCAAACCAGCCGACTTTTGACACTGCAGGCAGATTCTAGGGTATCTGGGCAACATCCTGGCCAAATTTGGGCATGATATTCTGGAAAATAAAATAGTTACAGAGGAAACATGAAGCAATATCAATTGAAAATCAATGGAAAACATGGAATTCCACGAATAACCACCCTTAGAAATGAGCTAGAAGTCAGGCAATTTTTCCTGGAATGTTTTAGGACATGTAGAATCCAACTGCACAGGTTTCAGCCAATTCTGAGACAAAAATTTTCTTCACATTGCCGGGATAAACGCCCCCTGGCAAGGGTATGGCACCCCTGGGGTCACCTATTACCAAACCAGCCGACTTTTGACACTGCAGGCAGATTCTAGGGTATCTGGGCAACATCCTGGCCAAATCTGGGCATGATATTCTGGAAAATAAAATAGTTACAGAGGAAACATGAAGCAATATCAATTGAAAATCAATGGAAAACATGGAATTCCACGAATAACCACCCTTAGAAATGAGCTAGAAGTCAGGCAATTTTTCCTGGAATGTTTTAGGACATGTAGAATCCAACTGCACAGGTTTCAGCCAATTCTGAGACAAAAATTTTCTTCACATTTCCGGGATAAACGCCCCCTGTCAAGGGTATGGCACCCCTGGGGTCACCTATTACCAAACCAGCCGACTTTTGACACTGCAGGCAGATTCTAGGGTATCTGGGCAACATCCTGGCCAAATTTGGGCATGATATTCTGGAAAATAAAATAGTTACAGAGGAAACATGAAGCAATATCAATTGAAAATCAATGGAAAACATGGAATTCCACGAATAACCACCCTTAGAAATGAGCTAGAAGTCAGGCAATTTTTCCTGGAATGTTTTAGGACATGTAGAATCCAACTGCACAGGTTTCAGCCAATTCTGAGACAAAAATTTTCTTCACATTTCCGGGATAAACGCCCCCTGGCAAGGGTATGGCACCCCTGGGGTCACCTATTACCAAACCAGCCGACTTTTGACACTGCAGGCAGATTCTAGGGTATCTGGGCAACATCCTGGCCAAATTTGGGCATGATATTCTGGAAAATAAAATAGTTACAGAGGAAACATGAAGCAATATCAATTGAAAATCAATGGAAAACATGGAATTCCACGAATAACCACCCTTAGAAATGAGCTAGAAGTCAGGCAATTTTTCCTGGAATGTTTTAGGACATGTAGAATCCAACTGCACAGGTTTCAGCCAATTCTGAGACAAAAATTTTCTTCACATTTCCGGGATAAACGCCCCCTGGCAAGGGTATGGCACCCCTGGGGTCACCTATTACCAAACCAGCCGACTTTTGACACTGCAGGCAGATTCTAGGGTATCTGGGCAACATCCTGGCCAAATTTGGGCATGATATTCTGGAAAATAAAATAGTTACAGAGGAAACATGAAGCAATATCAATTGAAAATCAATGGAAAACATGGAATTCCACGAATAACCACCCTTAGAAATGAGCTAGAAGTCAGGCAATTTTTCCTGGAATGTTTTAGGACATGTAGAATCCAACTGCACAGGTTTCAGCCAATTCTGAGACAAAAATTTTCTTCACATTGCCGGGATAAACGCCCCCTGGCAAGGGTATGGCACCCCTGGGGTCACCTATTACCAAACCAGCCGACTTTTGACACTGCAGGCAGATTCTAGGGTATCTGGGCAACATCCTGGCCAAATTTGGGCATGATATTCTGGAAAATAAAATAGTTACAGAGGAAACATGAAGCAATATCAATTGAAAATCAATGGAAAACATGGAATTCCACGAATAACCACCCTTAGAAATGAGCTAGAAGTCAGGCAATTTTTCCTGGAATGTTTTAGGACATGTAGAATCCAACTGCACAGGTTTCAGCCAATTCTGAGACAAAAATTTTCTTCACATTTCCGGGATAAACGCCCCCTGTCAAGGGTATGGCACCCCTGGGGTCACCTATTACCAAACCAGCCGACTTTTGACACTGCAGGCAGATTCTAGGGTATCTGGGCAACATCCTGGCCAAATTTGGGCATGATATTCTGGAAAATAAAATAGTTACAGAGGAAACATGAAGCAATATCAATTGAAAATCAATGGAAAACATGGAATTCCACGAATAACCACCCTTAGAAATGAGCTAGAAGTCAGGCAATTTTTCCTGGAATGTTTTAGGACATGTAGAATCCAACTGCACAGGTTTCAGCCAATTCTGAGACAAAAATTTTCTTCACATTTCCGGGATAAACGCCCCCTGTCAAGGGTATGGCACCCCTGGGGTCACCTATTACCAAACCAGCCGACTTTTGACACTGCAGGCAGATTCTAGGGTATCTGGGCAACATCCTGGCCAAATTTGGGCATGATATTCTGGAAAATAAAATAGTTACAGAGGAAACATGAAGCAATATCAATTGAAAATCAATGGAAAACATGGAATTCCACGAATAACCACCCTTAGAAATGAGCTAGAAGTCAGGCAATTTTTCCTGGAATGTTTTAGGACATGTAGAATCCAACTGCACAGGTTTCAGCCAATTCTGAGACAAAAATTTTCTTCACATTTCCGGGATAAACGCCCCCTGGCAAGGGTATGGCACCCCTGGGGTCACCTATTACCAAACCAGCCGACTTTTGACACTGCAGGCAGATTCTAGGGTATCTGGGCAACATCCTGGCCAAATTTGGGCATGATATTCTGGAAAATAAAATAGTTACAGAGGAAACATGAAGCAATATCAATTGAAAATCAATGGAAAACATGGAATTCCACGAATAACCACCCTTAGAAATGAGCTAGAAGTCAGGCAATTTTTCCTGGAATGTTTTAGGACATGTAGAATCCAACTGCACAGGTTTCAGCCAATTCTGAGACAAAAATTTTCTTCACATTTCCGGGATAAACGCCCCCTGGCAAGGGTATGGCACCCCTGGGGTCACCTATTACCAAACCAGCCGACTTTTGACACTGCAGGCAGATTCTAGGGTATCTGGGCAACATCCTGGCCAAATTTGGGCATGATATTCTGGAAAATAAAATAGTTACAGAGGAAACATGAAGCAATATCAATTGAAAATCAATGGAAAACATGGAATTCCACGAATAACCACCCTTAGAAATGAGCTAGAAGTCAGGCAATTTTTCCTGGAATGTTTTAGGACATGTAGAATCCAACTGCACAGGTTTCAGCCAATTCTGAGACAAAAATTTTCTTCACATTGCCGGGATAAACGCCCCCTGGCAAGGGTATGGCACCCCTGGGGTCACCTATTACCAAACCAGCCGACTTTTGACACTGCAGGCAGATTCTAGGGTATCTGGGCAACATCCTGGCCAAATTTGGGCATGATATTCTGGAAAATAAAATAGTTACAGAGGAAACATGAAGCAATATCAATTGAAAATCAATGGAAAACATGGAATTCCACGAATAACCACCCTTAGAAATGAGCTAGAAGTCAGGCAATTTTTCCTGGAATGTTTTAGGACATGTAGAATCCAACTGCACAGGTTTCAGCCAATTCTGAGACAAAAATTTTCTTCACATTTCCGGGATAAACGCCCCCTGTCAAGGGTATGGCACCCCTGGGGTCACCTATTACCAAACCAGCCGACTTTTGACACTGCAGGCAGATTCTAGGGTATCTGGGCAACATCCTGGCCAAATTTGGGCATGATATTCTGGAAAATAAAATAGTTACAGAGGAAACATGAAGCAATATCAATTGAAAATCAATGGAAAACATGGAATTCCACGAATAACCACCCTTAGAAATGAGCTAGAAGTCAGGCAATTTTTCCTGGAATGTTTTAGGACATGTAGAATCCAACTGCACAGGTTTCAGCCAATTCTGAGACAAAAATTTTCTTCACATTTCCGGGATAAACGCCCCCTGGCAAGGGTATGGCACCCCTGGGGTCACCTATTACCAAACCAGCCGACTTTTGACACTGCAGGCAGATTCTAGGGTATCTGGGCAACATCCTGGCCAAATTTGGGCATGATATTCTGGAAAATAAAATAGTTACAGAGGAAACATGAAGCAATATCAATTGAAAATCAATGGAAAACATGGAATTCCACGAATAACCACCCTTAGAAATGAGCTAGAAGTCAGGCAATTTTTCCTGGAATGTTTTAGGACATGTAGAATCCAACTGCACAGGTTTCAGCCAATTCTGAGACAAAAATTTTCTTCACATTTCCGGGATAAACGCCCCCTGGCAAGGGTATGGCACCCCTGGGGTCACCTATTACCAAACCAGCCGACTTTTGACACTGCAGGCAGATTCTAGGGTATCTGGGCAACATCCTGGCCAAATTTGGGCATGATATTCTGGAAAATAAAATAGTTACAGAGGAAACATGAAGCAATATCAATTGAAAATCAATGGAAAACATGGAATTCCACGAATAACCACCCTTAGAAATGAGCTAGAAGTCAGGCAATTTTTCCTGGAATGTTTTAGGACATGTAGAATCCAACTGCACAGGTTTCAGCCAATTCTGAGACAAAAATTTTCTTCACATTGCCGGGATAAACGCCCCCTGGCAAGGGTATGGCACCCCTGGGGTCACCTATTACCAAACCAGCCGACTTTTGACACTGCAGGCAGATTCTAGGGTATCTGGGCAACATCCTGGCCAAATCTGGGCATGATATTCTGGAAAATAAAATAGTTACAGAGGAAACATGAAGCAATATCAATTGAAAATCAATGGAAAACATGGAATTCCACGAATAACCACCCTTAGAAATGAGCTAGAAGTCAGGCAATTTTTCCTGGAATGTTTTAGGACATGTAGAATCCAACTGCACAGGTTTCAGCCAATTCTGAGACAAAAATTTTCTTCACATTTCCGGGATAAACGCCCCCTGTCAAGGGTATGGCACCCCTGGGGTCACCTATTACCAAACCAGCCGACTTTTGACACTGCAGGCAGATTCTAGGGTATCTGGGCAACATCCTGGCCAAATTTGGGCATGATATTCTGGAAAATAAAATAGTTACAGAGGAAACATGAAGCAATATCAATTGAAAATCAATGGAAAACATGGAATTCCACGAATAACCACCCTTAGAAATGAGCTAGAAGTCAGGCAATTTTTCCTGGAATGTTTTAGGACATGTAGAATCCAACTGCACAGGTTTCAGCCAATTCTGAGACAAAAATTTTCTTCACATTTCCGGGATAAACGCCCCCTGGCAAGGGTATGGCACCCCTGGGGTCACCTATTACCAAACCAGCCGACTTTTGACACTGCAGGCAGATTCTAGGGTATCTGGGCAACATCCTGGCCAAATTTGGGCATGATATTCTGGAAAATAAAATAGTTACAGAGGAAACATGAAGCAATATCAATTGAAAATCAATGGAAAACATGGAATTCCACGAATAACCACCCTTAGAAATGAGCTAGAAGTCAGGCAATTTTTCCTGGAATGTTTTAGGACATGTAGAATCCAACTGCACAGGTTTCAGCCAATTCTGAGACAAAAATTTTCTTCACATTTCCGGGATAAACGCCCCCTGGCAAGGGTATGGCACCCCTGGGGTCACCTATTACCAAACCAGCCGACTTTTGACACTGCAGGCAGATTCTAGGGTATCTGGGCAACATCCTGGCCAAATTTGGGCATGATATTCTGGAAAATAAAATAGTTACAGAGGAAACATGAAGCAATATCAATTGAAAATCAATGGAAAACATGGAATTCCACGAATAACCACCCTTAGAAATGAGCTAGAAGTCAGGCAATTTTTCCTGGAATGTTTTAGGACATGTAGAATCCAACTGCACAGGTTTCAGCCAATTCTGAGACAAAAATTTTCTTCACATTGCCGGGATAAACGCCCCCTGGCAAGGGTATGGCACCCCTGGGGTCACCTATTACCAAACCAGCCGACTTTTGACACTGCAGGCAGATTCTAGGGTATCTGGGCAACATCCTGGCCAAATTTGGGCATGATATTCTGGAAAATAAAATAGTTACAGAGGAAACATGAAGCAATATCAATTGAAAATCAATGGAAAACATGGAATTCCACGAATAACCACCCTTAGAAATGAGCTAGAAGTCAGGCAATTTTTCCTGGAATGTTTTAGGACATGTAGAATCCAACTGCACAGGTTTCAGCCAATTCTGAGACAAAAATTTTCTTCACATTTCCGGGATAAACGCCCCCTGTCAAGGGTATGGCACCCCTGGGGTCACCTATTACCAAACCAGCCGACTTTTGACACTGCAGGCAGATTCTAGGGTATCTGGGCAACATCCTGGCCAAATTTGGGCATGATATTCTGGAAAATAAAATAGTTACAGAGGAAACATGAAGCAATATCAATTGAAAATCAATGGAAAACATGGAATTCCACGAATAACCACCCTTAGAAATGAGCTAGAAGTCAGGCAATTTTTCCTGGAATGTTTTAGGACATGTAGAATCCAACTGCACAGGTTTCAGCCAATTCTGAGACAAAAATTTTCTTCACATTTCCGGGATAAACGCCCCCTGGCAAGGGTATGGCACCCCTGGGGTCACCTATTACCAAACCAGCCGACTTTTGACACTGCAGGCAGATTCTAGGGTATCTGGGCAACATCCTGGCCAAATTTGGGCATGATATTCTGGAAAATAAAATAGTTACAGAGGAAACATGAAGCAATATCAATTGAAAATCAATGGAAAACATGGAATTCCACGAATAACCACCCTTAGAAATGAGCTAGAAGTCAGGCAATTTTTCCTGGAATGTTTTAGGACATGTAGAATCCAACTACACAGGTTTCAGCCAATTGTGAGACAAAAATTTTCTTCACATTTCCGGGATAAACGCCCCCTGGCAAGGGTATGGCACCCCTGGGGTCACCTATTACCAAACCAGCCGACTTTTGACACTGCAGGCAGATTCTAGGGTATCTGGGCAACATCCTGGCCAAATTTGGGCATGATATTCTGGAAAATAAAATAGTTACAGAGGAAACATGAAGCAATATCAATTGAAAATCAATGGAAAACATGGAATTCCACGAATAACCACCCTTAGAAATGAGCTAGAAGTCAGGCAATTTTTCCTGGAATGTTTTAGGACATGTAGAATCCAACTGCACAGGTTTCAGCCAATTCTGAGACAAAAATTTTCTTCACATTTCCGGGATAAACGCCCCCTGGCAAGGGTATGGCACCCCTGGGGTCACCTATTACCAAACCAGCCGACTTTTGACACTGCAGGCAGATTCTAGGGTATCTGGGCAACATCCTGGCCAAATTTGGGCATGATATTCTGGAAAATAAAATAGTTACAGAGGAAACATGAAGCAATATCAATTGAAAATCAATGGAAAACATGGAATTCCACGAATAACCACCCTTAGAAATGAGCTAGAAGTCAGGCAATTTTTCCTGGAATGTTTTAGGACATGTAGAATCCAACTGCACAGGTTTCAGCCAATTCTGAGACAAAAATTTTCTTCACATTTCCGGGATAAACGCCCCCTGCCAAGGGTATGGCACCCCTGGGGTCACCTATTACCAAACCAGCCGACTTTTGACACTGCAGGCAGATTCTAGGGTATCTGGGCAACATCCTGGCCAAATTTGGGCATGATATTCTGGAAAATAAAATAGTTACAGAGGAAACATGAAGCAATATCAATTGAAAATCAATGGAAAACATGGAATTCCACGAATAACCACCCTTAGAAATGAGCTAGAAGTCAGGCAATTTTTCCTGGAATGTTTTAGGACATGTAGAATCCAACTGCACAGGTTTCAGCCAATTCTGAGACAAAAATTTTCTTCACATTTCCGGGATAAACGCCCCCTGGCAAGGGTATGGCACCCCTGGGGTCACCTATTACCAAACCAGCCGACTTTTGACACTGCAGGCAGATTCTAGGGTATCTGGGCAACATCCTGGCCAAATTTGGGCATGATATTCTGGAAAATAAAATAGTTACAGAGGAAACATGAAGCAATATCAATTGAAAATCAATGGAAAACATGGAATTCCACGAATAACCACCCTTAGAAATGAGCTAGAAGTCAGGCAATTTTTCCTGGAATGTTTTAGGACATGTAGAATCCAACTGCACAGGTTTCAGCCAATTCTGAGACAAAAATTTTCTTCACATTTCCGGGATAAACGCCCCCTGCCAAGGGTATGGCACCCCTGGGGTCACCTATTACCAAACCAGCCGACTTTTGACACTGCAGGCAGATTCTAGGGTATCTGGGCAACATCCTGGCCAAATTTGGGCATGATATTCTGGAAAATAAAATAGTTACAGAGGAAACATGAAGCAATATCAATTGAAAATCAATGGAAAACATGGAATTCCACGAATAACCACCCTTAGAAATGAGCTAGAAGTCAGGCAATTTTTCCTGGAATGTTTTAGGACATGTAGAATCCAACTGCACAGGTTTCAGCCAATTGTGAGACAAAAATTTTCTTCACATTTCCGGGATAAACGCCCCCTGGCAAGGGTATGGCACCCCTGGGGTCACCTATTACCAAACCAGCCGACTTTTGACACTGCAGGCAGATTCTAGGGTATCTGGGCAACATCCTGGCCAAATTTGGGCATGATATTCTGGAAAATAAAATAGTTACAGAGGAAACATGAAGCAATATCAATTGAAAATCAATGGAAAACATGGAATTCCACGAATAACCACCCTTAGAAATGAGCTAGAAGTCAGGCAATTTTTCCTGGAATGTTTTAGGACATGTAGAATCCAACTGCACAGGTTTCAGCCAATTCTGAGACAAAAATTTTCTTCACATTTCCGGGATAAACGCCCCCTGGCAAGGGTATGGCACCCCTGGGGTCACCTATTACCAAACCAGCCGACTTTTGACACTGCAGGCAGATTCTAGGGTATCTGGGCAACATCCTGGCCAAATTTGGGCATGATATTCTGGAAAATAAAATAGTTACAGAGGAAACATGAAGCAATATCAATTGAAAATCAATGGAAAACATGGAATTCCACGAATAACCACCCTTAGAAATGAGCTAGAAGTCAGGCAATTTTTCTTGGAATGTTTTAGGACATGTAGAATCCAACTGCACAGGTTTCAGCCAATTCTGAGACAAAAATTTTCTTCACATTTCCGGGATAAACGCCCCCTGGCAAGGGTATGGCACCCCTGGGGTCACCTATTACCAAACCAGCCGACTTTTGACACTGCAGGCAGATTCTAGGGTATCTGGGCAACATCCTGGCCAAATTTGGGCATGATATTCTGGAAAATAAAATAGTTACAGAGGAAACATGAAGCAATATCAATTGAAAATCAATGGAAAACATGGAATTCCACGAATAACCACCCTTAGAAATGAGCTAGAAGTCAGGCAATTTTTCCTGGAATGTTTTAGGACATGTAGAATCCAACTGCACAGGTTTCAGCCAATTCTGAGACAAAAATTTTCTTCACATTTCCGGGATAAACGCCCCCTGGCAAGGGTATGGCACCCCTGGGGTCACCTATTACCAAACCAGCCGACTTTTGACACTGCAGGCAGATTCTAGGGTATCTGGGCAACATCCTGGCCAAATTTGGGCATGATATTCTGGAAAATAAAATAGTTACAGAGGAAACATGAAGCAATATCAATTGAAAATCAATGGAAAACATGGAATTCCACGAATAACCACCCTTAGAAATGAGCTAGAAGTCAGGCAATTTTTCCTGGAATGTTTTAGGACATGTAGAATCCAACTGCACAGGTTTCAGCCAATTCTGAGACAAAAATTTTCTTCACATTTCCGGGATAAACGCCCCCTGGCAAGGGTATGGCACCCCTGGGGTCACCTATTACCAAACCAGCCGACTTTTGACACTGCAGGCAGATTCTAGGGTATCTGGGCAACATCCTGGCCAAATTTGGGCATGATATTCTGGAAAATAAAATAGTTACAGAGGAAACATGAAGCAATATCAATTGAAAATCAATGGAAAACATGGAATTCCACGAATAACCACCCTTAGAAATGAGCTAGAAGTCAGGCAATTTTTCCTGGAATGTTTTAGGACATGTAGAATCCAACTGCACAGGTTTCAGCCAATTCTGAGACAAAAATTTTCTTCACATTTCCGGGATAAACGCCCCCTGGCAAGGGTATGGCACCCCTGGGGTCACCTATTACCAAACCAGCCGACTTTTGACACTGCAGGCAGATTCTAGGGTATCTGGGCAACATCCTGGCCAAATTTGGGCATGATATTCTGGAAAATAAAATAGTTACAGAGGAAACATGAAGCAATATCAATTGAAAATCAATGGAAAACATGGAATTCCACGAATAACCACCCTTAGAAATGAGCTAGAAGTCAGGCAATTTTTCCTGGAATGTTTTAGGACATGTAGAATCCAACTGCACAGGTTTCAGCGAATTGTGAGACAAAAATTTTCTTCACATTTCCGGGATAAACGCCCCCTGGCAAGGGTATGGCACCCCTGGGGTCACCTATTACCAAACCAGCCGACTTTTGACACTGCAGGCAGATTCTAGGGTATCTGGGCAACATCCTGGCCAAATTTGGGCATGATATTCTGGAAAATAAAATAGTTACAGAGGAAACATGAAGCAATATCAATTGAAAATCAATGGAAAACATGGAATTCCACGAATAACCACCCTTAGAAATGAGCTAGAAGTCAGGCAATTTTTCCTGGAATGTTTTAGGACATGTAGAATCCAACTGCACAGGTTTCAGCCAATTCTGAGACAAAAATTTTCTTCACATTTCCGGGATAAACGCCCCCTGGCAAGGGTATGGCACCCCTGGGGTCACCTATTACCAAACCAGCCGACTTTTGACACTGCAGGCAGATTCTAGGGTATCTGGGCAACATCCTGGCCAAATTTGGGCATGATATTCTGGAAAATAAAATAGTTACAGAGGAAACATGAAGCAATATCAATTGAAAATCAATGGAAAACATGGAATTCCACGAATAACCACCCTTAGAAATGAGCTAGAAGTCAGGCAATTTTTCCTGGAATGTTTTAGGACATGTAGAATCCAACTGCACAGGTTTCAGCCAATTCTGAGACAAAAATTTTCTTCACATTTCCGGGATAAACGCCCCCTGGCAAGGGTATGGCACCCCTGGGGTCACCTATTACCAAACCAGCCGACTTTTGACACTGCAGGCAGATTCTAGGGTATCTGGGCAACATCCTGGCCAAATTTGGGCATGATATTCTGGAAAATAAAATAGTTACAGAGGAAACATGAAGCAATATCAATTGAAAATCAATGGAAAACATGGAATTCCACGAATAACCACCCTTAGAAATGAGCTAGAAGTCAGGCAATTTTTCTTGGAATGTTTTAGGACATGTAGAATCCAACTGCACAGGTTTCAGCCAATTCTGAGACAAAAATTTTCTTCACATTTCCGGGATAAACGCCCCCTGGCAAGGGTATGGCACCCCTGGGGTCACCTATTACCAAACCAGCCGACTTTTGACACTGCAGGCAGATTCTAGGGTATCTGGGCAACATCCTGGCCAAATTTGGGCATGATATTCTGGAAAATAAAATAGTTACAGAGGAAACATGAAGCAATATCAATTGAAAATCAATGGAAAACATGGAATTCCACGAATAACCACCCTTAGAAATGAGCTAGAAGTCAGGCAATTTTTCCTGGAATGTTTTAGGACATGTAGAATCCAACTGCACAGGTTTCAGCCAATTCTGAGACAAAAATTTTCTTCACATTTCCGGGATAAACGCCCCCTGGCAAGGGTATGGCACCCCTGGGGTCACCTATTACCAAACCAGCCGACTTTTGACACTGCAGGCAGATTCTAGGGTATCTGGGCAACATCCTGGCCAAATTTGGGCATGATATTCTGGAAAATAAAATAGTTACAGAGGAAACATGAAGCAATATCAATTGAAAATCAATGGAAAACATGGAATTCCACGAATAACCACCCTTAGAAATGAGCTAGAAGTCAGGCAATTTTTCCTGGAATGTTTTAGGACATGTAGAATCCAACTGCACAGGTTTCAGCCAATTGTGAGACAAAAATTTTCTTCACATTTCCGGGATAAACGCCCCCTGGCAAGGGTATGGCACCCCTGGGGTCACCTATTACCAAACCAGCCGACTTTTGACACTGCAGGCAGATTCTAGGGTATCTGGGCAACATCCTGGCCAAATTTGGGCATGATATTCTGGAAAATAAAATAGTTACAGAGGAAACATGAAGCAATATCAATTGAAAATCAATGGAAAACATGGAATTCCACGAATAACCACCCTTAGAAATGAGCTAGAAGTCAGGCAATTTTTCCTGGAATGTTTTAGGACATGTAGAATCCAACTGCACAGGTTTCAGCCAATTCTGAGACAAAAATTTTCTTCACATTTCCGGGATAAACGCCCCCTGGCAAGGGTATGGCACCCCTGGGGTCACCTATTACCAAACCAGCCGACTTTTGACACTGCAGGCAGATTCTAGGGTATCTGGGCAACATCCTGGCCAAATTTGGGCATGATATTCTGGAAAATAAAATAGTTACAGAGGAAACATGAAGCAATATCAATTGAAAATCAATGGAAAACATGGAATTCCACGAATAACCACCCTTAGAAATGAGCTAGAAGTCAGGCAATTTTTCTTGGAATGTTTTAGGACATGTAGAATCCAACTGCACAGGTTTCAGCCAATTCTGAGACAAAAATTTTCTTCACATTTCCGGGATAAACGCCCCCTGGCAAGGGTATGGCACCCCTGGGGTCACCTATTACCAAACCAGCCGACTTTTGACACTGCAGGCAGATTCTAGGGTATCTGGGCAACATCCTGGCCAAATTTGGGCATGATATTCTGGAAAATAAAATAGTTACAGAGGAAACATGAAGCAATATCAATTGAAAATCAATGGAAAACATGGAATTCCACGAATAACCACCCTTAGAAATGAGCTAGAAGTCAGGCAATTTTTCCTGGAATGTTTTAGGACATGTAGAATCCAACTGCACAGGTTTCAGCCAATTCTGAGACAAAAATTTTCTTCACATTTCCGGGATAAACGCCCCCTGGCAAGGGTATGGCACCCCTGGGGTCACCTATTACCAAACCAGCCGACTTTTGACACTGCAGGCAGATTCTAGGGTATCTGGGCAACATCCTGGCCAAATTTGGGCATGATATTCTGGAAAATAAAATAGTTACAGAGGAAACATGAAGCAATATCAATTGAAAATCAATGGAAAACATGGAATTCCACGAATAACCACCCTTAGAAATGAGCTAGAAGTCAGGCAATTTTTCCTGGAATGTTTTAGGACATGTAGAATCCAACTGCACAGGTTTCAGCCAATTCTGAGACAAAAATTTTCTTCACATTTCCGGGATAAACGCCCCCTGGCAAGGGTATGGCACCCCTGGGGTCACCTATTACCAAACCAGCCGACTTTTGACACTGCAGGCAGATTCTAGGGTATCTGGGCAACATCCTGGCCAAATTTGGGCATGATATTCTGGAAAATAAAATAGTTACAGAGGAAACATGAAGCAATATCAATTGAAAATCAATGGAAAACATGGAATTCCACGAATAACCACCCTTAGAAATGAGCTAGAAGTCAGGCAATTTTTCCTGGAATGTTTTAGGACATGTAGAATCCAACTGCACAGGTTTCAGCCAATTCTGAGACAAAAATTTTCTTCACATTTCCGGGATAAACGCCCCCTGGCAAGGGTATGGCACCCCTGGGGTCACCTATTACCAAACCAGCCGACTTTTGACACTGCAGGCAGATTCTAGGGTATCTGGGCAACATCCTGGCCAAATTTGGGCATGATATTCTGGAAAATAAAATAGTTACAGAGGAAACATGAAGCAATATCAATTGAAAATCAATGGAAAACATGGAATTCCACGAATAACCACCCTTAGAAATGAGCTAGAAGTCAGGCAATTTTTCCTGGAATGTTTTAGGACATGTAGAATCCAACTGCACAGGTTTCAGCGAATTGTGAGACAAAAATTTTCTTCACATTTCCGGGATAAACGCCCCCTGGCAAGGGTATGGCACCCCTGGGGTCACCTATTACCAAACCAGCCGACTTTTGACACTGCAGGCAGATTCTAGGGTATCTGGGCAACATCCTGGCCAAATTTGGGCATGATATTCTGGAAAATAAAATAGTTACAGAGGAAACATGAAGCAATATCAATTGAAAATCAATGGAAAACATGGAATTCCACGAATAACCACCCTTAGAAATGAGCTAGAAGTCAGGCAATTTTTCCTGGAATGTTTTAGGACATGTAGAATCCAACTGCACAGGTTTCAGCCAATTCTGAGACAAAAATTTTCTTCACATTTCCGGGATAAACGCCCCCTGGCAAGGGTATGGCACCCCTGGGGTCACCTATTACCAAACCAGCCGACTTTTGACACTGCAGGCAGATTCTAGGGTATCTGGGCAACATCCTGGCCAAATTTGGGCATGATATTCTGGAAAATAAAATAGTTACAGAGGAAACATGAAGCAATATCAATTGAAAATCAATGGAAAACATGGAATTCCACGAATAACCACCCTTAGAAATGAGCTAGAAGTCAGGCAATTTTTCCTGGAATGTTTTAGGACATGTAGAATCCAACTGCACAGGTTTCAGCCAATTCTGAGACAAAAATTTTCTTCACATTTCCGGGATAAACGCCCCCTGGCAAGGGTATGGCACCCCTGGGGTCACCTATTACCAAACCAGCCGACTTTTGACACTGCAGGCAGATTCTAGGGTATCTGGGCAACATCCTGGCCAAATTTGGGCATGATATTCTGGAAAATAAAATAGTTACAGAGGAAACATGAAGCAATATCAATTGAAAATCAATGGAAAACATGGAATTCCACGAATAACCACCCTTAGAAATGAGCTAGAAGTCAGGCAATTTTTCTTGGAATGTTTTAGGACATGTAGAATCCAACTGCACAGGTTTCAGCCAATTCTGAGACAAAAATTTTCTTCACATTTCCGGGATAAACGCCCCCTGGCAAGGGTATGGCACCCCTGGGGTCACCTATTACCAAACCAGCCGACTTTTGACACTGCAGGCAGATTCTAGGGTATCTGGGCAACATCCTGGCCAAATTTGGGCATGATATTCTGGAAAATAAAATAGTTACAGAGGAAACATGAAGCAATATCAATTGAAAATCAATGGAAAACATGGAATTCCACGAATAACCACCCTTAGAAATGAGCTAGAAGTCAGGCAATTTTTCCTGGAATGTTTTAGGACATGTAGAATCCAACTGCACAGGTTTCAGCCAATTCTGAGACAAAAATTTTCTTCACATTTCCGGGATAAACGCCCCCTGGCAAGGGTATGGCACCCCTGGGGTCACCTATTACCAAACCAGCCGACTTTTGACACTGCAGGCAGATTCTAGGGTATCTGGGCAACATCCTGGCCAAATTTGGGCATGATATTCTGGAAAATAAAATAGTTACAGAGGAAACATGAAGCAATATCAATTGAAAATCAATGGAAAACATGGAATTCCACGAATAACCACCCTTAGAAATGAGCTAGAAGTCAGGCAATTTTTCCTGGAATGTTTTAGGACATGTAGAATCCAACTGCACAGGTTTCAGCCAATTCTGAGACAAAAATTTTCTTCACATTTCCGGGATAAACGCCCCCTGGCAAGGGTATGGCACCCCTGGGGTCACCTATTACCAAACCAGCCGACTTTTGACACTGCAGGCAGATTCTAGGGTATCTGGGCAACATCCTGGCCAAATTTGGGCATGATATTCTGGAAAATAAAATAGTTACAGAGGAAACATGAAGCAATATCAATTGAAAATCAATGGAAAACATGGAATTCCACGAATAACCACCCTTAGAAATGAGCTAGAAGTCAGGCAATTTTTCCTGGAATGTTTTAGGACATGTAGAATCCAACTGCACAGGTTTCAGCGAATTGTGAGACAAAAATTTTCTTCACATTTCCGGGATAAACGCCCCCTGGCAAGGGTATGGCACCCCTGGGGTCACCTATTACCAAACCAGCCGACTTTTGACACTGCAGGCAGATTCTAGGGTATCTGGGCAACATCCTGGCCAAATTTGGGCATGATATTCTGGAAAATAAAATAGTTACAGAGGAAACATGAAGCAATATCAATTGAAAATCAATGGAAAACATGGAATTCCACGAATAACCACCCTTAGAAATGAGCTAGAAGTCAGGCAATTTTTCCTGGAATGTTTTAGGACATGTAGAATCCAACTGCACAGGTTTCAGCCAATTCTGAGACAAAAATTTTCTTCACATTTCCGGGATAAACGCCCCCTGGCAAGGGTATGGCACCCCTGGGGTCACCTATTACCAAACCAGCCGACTTTTGACACTGCAGGCAGATTCTAGGGTATCTGGGCAACATCCTGGCCAAATTTGGGCATGATATTCTGGAAAATAAAATAGTTACAGAGGAAACATGAAGCAATATCAATTGAAAATCAATGGAAAACATGGAATTCCACGAATAACCACCCTTAGAAATGAGCTAGAAGTCAGGCAATTTTTCCTGGAATGTTTTAGGACATGTAGAATCCAACTGCACAGGTTTCAGCCAATTCTGAGACAAAAATTTTCTTCACATTTCCGGGATAAACGCCCCCTGGCAAGGGTATGGCACCCCTGGGGTCACCTATTACCAAACCAGCCGACTTTTGACACTGCAGGCAGATTCTAGGGTATCTGGGCAACATCCTGGCCAAATTTGGGCATGATATTCTGGAAAATAAAATAGTTACAGAGGAAACATGAAGCAATATCAATTGAAAATCAATGGAAAACATGGAATTCCACGAATAACCACCCTTAGAAATGAGCTAGAAGTCAGGCAATTTTTCTTGGAATGTTTTAGGACATGTAGAATCCAACTGCACAGGTTTCAGCCAATTCTGAGACAAAAATTTTCTTCACATTTCCGGGATAAACGCCCCCTGGCAAGGGT
Source organism: Sabellastarte sp. h YS-2021 (assembly GCA_964017235.1). Classification (NCBI taxonomy): domain Eukaryota; kingdom Metazoa; phylum Annelida; class Polychaeta; order Sabellida; family Sabellidae; genus Sabellastarte; species Sabellastarte sp. h YS-2021. Next base: position 28,611 of record CAXHLB010000413.1, read on the forward strand.
ATGGCACCCCTGGGGTCACCTATTACCAAACCAGCCGACTTTTGACACTGCAGGCAGATTCTAGGGTATCTGGGCAACATCCTGGCCAAATTTGGGCATGATATTCTGGAAAATAAAATAGTTACAGAGGAAACATGAAGCAATATCAATTGAAAATCAATGGAAAACATGGAATTCCACGAATAACCACCCTTAGAAATGAGCTAGAAGTCAGGCAATTTTTCCTGGAATGTTTTAGGACATGTAGAATCCAACTGCACAGGTTTCAGCCAATTCTGAGACAAAAATTTTCTTCACATTTCCGGGATAAACGCCCCCTGGCAAGGGTATGGCACCCCTGGGGTCACCTATTACCAAACCAGCCGACTTTTGACACTGCAGGCAGATTCTAGGGTATCTGGGCAACATCCTGGCCAAATTTGGGCATGATATTCTGGAAAATAAAATAGTTACAGAGGAAACATGAAGCAATATCAATTGAAAATCAATGGAAAACATGGAATTCCACGAATAACCACCCTTAGAAATGAGCTAGAAGTCAGGCAATTTTTCCTGGAATGTTTTAGGACATGTAGAATCCAACTGCACAGGTTTCAGCCAATTCTGAGACAAAAATTTTCTTCACATTTCCGGGATAAACGCCCCCTGGCAAGGGTATGGCACCCCTGGGGTCACCTATTACCAAACCAGCCGACTTTTGACACTGCAGGCAGATTCTAGGGTATCTGGGCAACATCCTGGCCAAATTTGGGCATGATATTCTGGAAAATAAAATAGTTACAGAGGAAACATGAAGCAATATCAATTGAAAATCAATGGAAAACATGGAATTCCACGAATAACCACCCTTAGAAATGAGCTAGAAGTCAGGCAATTTTTCCTGGAATGTTTTAGGACATGTAGAATCCAACTGCACAGGTTTCAGCCAATTCTGAGACAAAAATTTTCTTCACATTTCCGGGATAAACGCCCCCTGGCAAGGGTATGGCACCCCTGGGGTCACCTATTACCAAACCAGCCGACTTTTGACACTGCAGGCAGATTCTAGGGTATCTGGGCAACATCCTGGCCAAATTTGGGCATGATATTCTGGAAAATAAAATAGTTACAGAGGAAACATGAAGCAATATCAATTGAAAATCAATGGAAAACATGGAATTCCACGAATAACCACCCTTAGAAATGAGCTAGAAGTCAGGCAATTTTTCCTGGAATGTTTTAGGACATGTAGAATCCAACTGCACAGGTTTCAGCGAATTGTGAGACAAAAATTTTCTTCACATTTCCGGGATAAACGCCCCCTGGCAAGGGTATGGCACCCCTGGGGTCACCTATTACCAAACCAGCCGACTTTTGACACTGCAGGCAGATTCTAGGGTATCTGGGCAACATCCTGGCCAAATTTGGGCATGATATTCTGGAAAATAAAATAGTTACAGAGGAAACATGAAGCAATATCAATTGAAAATCAATGGAAAACATGGAATTCCACGAATAACCACCCTTAGAAATGAGCTAGAAGTCAGGCAATTTTTCCTGGAATGTTTTAGGACATGTAGAATCCAACTGCACAGGTTTCAGCCAATTGTGAGACAAAAATTTTCTTCACATTTCCGGGATAAACGCCCCCTGGCAAGGGTATGGCACCCCTGGGGTCACCTATTACCAAACCAGCCGACTTTTGACACTGCAGGCAGATTCTAGGGTATCTGGGCAACATCCTGGCCAAATTTGGGCATGATATTCTGGAAAATAAAATAGTTACAGAGGAAACATGAAGCAATATCAATTGAAAATCAATGGAAAACATGGAATTCCACGAATAACCACCCTTAGAAATGAGCTAGAAGTCAGGCAATTTTTCCTGGAATGTTTTAGGACATGTAGAATCCAACTGCACAGGTTTCAGCCAATTCTGAGACAAAAATTTTCTTCACATTTCCGGGATAAACGCCCCCTGGCAAGGGTATGGCACCCCTGGGGTCACCTATTACCAAACCAGCCGACTTTTGACACTGCAGGCAGATTCTAGGGTATCTGGGCAACATCCTGGCCAAATTTGGGCATGATATTCTGGAAAATAAAATAGTTACAGAGGAAACATGAAGCAATATCAATTGAAAATCAATGGAAAACATGGAATTCCACGAATAACCACCCTTAGAAATGAGCTAGAAGTCAGGCAATTTTTCCTGGAATGTTTAGGACATGTAGAATCCAACTGCACAGGTTTCAGCCAATTCTGAGACAAAAATTTTCTTCACATTTCCGGGATAAACGCCCCCTGGCAAGGGTATGGCACCCCTGGGGTCACCTATTACCAAACCAGCCGACTTTTGACACTGCAGGCAGATTCTAGGGTATCTGGGCAACATCCTGGCCAAATTTGGGCATGATATTCTGGAAAATAAAATAGTTACAGAGGAAACATGAAGCAATATCAATTGAAAATCAATGGAAAACATGGAATTCCACGAATAACCACCCTTAGAAATGAGCTAGAAGTCAGGCAATTTTTCTTGGAATGTTTTAGGACATGTAGAATCCAACTGCACAGGTTTCAGCCAATTCTGAGACAAAAATTTTCTTCACATTTCCGGGATAAACGCCCCCTGGCAAGGGTATGGCACCCCTGGGGTCACCTATTACCAAACCAGCCGACTTTTGACACTGCAGGCAGATTCTAGGGTATCTGGGCAACATCCTGGCCAAATTTGGGCATGATATTCTGGAAAATAAAATAGTTACAGAGGAAACATGAAGCAATATCAATTGAAAATCAATGGAAAACATGGAATTCCACGAATAACCACCCTTAGAAATGAGCTAGAAGTCAGGCAATTTTTCCTGGAATGTTTTAGGACATGTAGAATCCAACTGCACAGGTTTCAGCCAATTCTGAGACAAAAATTTTCTTCACATTTCCGGGATAAACGCCCCCTGGCAAGGGTATGGCACCCCTGGGGTCACCTATTACCAAACCAGCCGACTTTTGACACTGCAGGCAGATTCTAGGGTATCTGGGCAACATCCTAGCCAAATTTGGGCATGATATTCTGGAAAATAAAATAGTTACAGAGGAAACATGAAGCAATATCAATTGAAAATCAATGGAAAACATGGAATTCCACGAATAACCACCCTTAGAAATGAGCTAGAAGTCAGGCAATTTTTCCCTGGAATGTTTTAGGACATGTAGAATCCAACTGCACAGGTTTCAGCCAATTCTGAGACAAAAATTTTCTTCACATTTCCGGGATAAACGCCCCCTGGCAAGGGTATGGCACCCCTGGGGTCACCTATTACCAAACCAGCCGACTTTTGACACTGCAGGCAGATTCTAGGGTATCTGGGCAACATCCTGGCCAAATTTGGGCATGATATTCTGGAAAATAAAATAGTTACAGAGGAAACATGAAGCAATATCAATTGAAAATCAATGGAAAACATGGAATTCCACGAATAACCACCCTTAGAAATGAGCTAGAAGTCAGGCAATTTTTCCTGGAATGTTTTAGGACATGTAGAATCCAACTGCACAGGTTTCAGCCAATTCTGAGACAAAAATTTTCTTCACATTTCCGGGATAAACGCCCCCTGGCAAGGGTATGGCACCCCTGGGGTCACCTATTACCAAACCAGCCGACTTTTGACACTGCAGGCAGATTCTAGGGTATCTGGGCAACATCCTGGCCAAATTTGGGCATGATATTCTGGAAAATAAAATAGTTACAGAGGAAACATGAAGCAATATCAATTGAAAATCAATGGAAAACATGGAATTCCACGAATAACCACCCTTAGAAATGAGCTAGAAGTCAGGCAATTTTTCCTGGAATGTTTTAGGACATGTAGAATCCAACTGCACAGGTTTCAGCGAATTGTGAGACAAAAATTTTCTTCACATTTCCGGGATAAACGCCCCCTGGCAAGGGTATGGCACCCCTGGGGTCACCTATTACCAAACCAGCCGACTTTTGACACTGCAGGCAGATTCTAGGGTATCTGGGCAACATCCTGGCCAAATTTGGGCATGATATTCTGGAAAATAAAATAGTTACAGAGGAAACATGAAGCAATATCAATTGAAAATCAATGGAAAACATGGAATTCCACGAATAACCACCCTTAGAAATGAGCTAGAAGTCAGGCAATTTTTCCTGGAATGTTTTAGGACATGTAGAATCCAACTGCACAGGTTTCAGCCAATTCTGAGACAAAAATTTTCTTCACATTTCCGGGATAAACGCCCCCTGGCAAGGGTATGGCACCCCTGGGGTCACCTATTACCAAACCAGCCGACTTTTGACACTGCAGGCAGATTCTAGGGTATCTGGGCAACATCCTGGCCAAATTTGGGCATGATATTCTGGAAAATAAAATAGTTACAGAGGAAACATGAAGCAATATCAATTGAAAATCAATGGAAAACATGGAATTCCACGAATAACCACCCTTAGAAATGAGCTAGAAGTCAGGCAATTTTTCCTGGAATGTTTTAGGACATGTAGAATCCAACTGCACAGGTTTCAGCCAATGTGAGACAAAAATTTTCTTCACATTTCCGGGATAAACGCCCCCTGGCAAGGGTATGGCACCCCTGGGGTCACCTATTACCAAACCAGCCGACTTTTGACACTGCAGGCAGATTCTAGGGTATCTGGGCAACATCCTGGCCAAATTTGGGCATGATATTCTGGAAAATAAAATAGTTACAGAGGAAACATGAAGCAATATCAATTGAAAATCAATGGAAAACATGGAATTCCACGAATAACCACCCTTAGAAATGAGCTAGAAGTCAGGCAATTTTTCCTGGAATGTTTTAGGACATGTAGAATCCAACTGCACAGGTTTCAGCCAATTCTGAGACAAAAATTTTCTTCACATTTCCGGGATAAACGCCCCCTGGCAAGGGTATGGCACCCCTGGGGTCACCTATTACCAAACCAGCCGACTTTTGACACTGCAGGCAGATTCTAGGGTATCTGGGCAACATCCTGGCCAAATTTGGGCATGATATTCTGGAAAATAAAATAGTTACAGAGGAAACATGAAGCAATATCAATGAAAATCAATGGAAAACATGGAATTCCACGAATAACCACCCTTAGAAATGAGCTAGAAGTCAGGCAATTTTTCCTGGAATGTTTTAGGACATGTAGAATCCAACTGCACAGGTTTCAGCCAATTCTGAGACAAAAATTTTCTTCACATTTCCGGGATAAACGCCCCCTGGCAAGGGTATGGCACCCCTGGGGTCACCTATTACCAAACCAGCCGACTTTTGACACTGCAGGCAGATTCTAGGGTATCTGGGCAACATCCTGGCCAAATTTGGGCATGATATTCTGGAAAATAAAATAGTTACAGAGGAAACATGAAGCAATATCAATTGAAAATCAATGGAAAACATGGAATTCCACGAATAACCACCCTTAGAAATGAGCTAGAAGTCAGGCAATTTTTCCTGGAATGTTTTAGGACATGTAGAATCCAACTGCACAGGTTTCAGCCAATTCTGAGACAAAAATTTTCTTCACATTTCCGGGATAAACGCCCCCTGGCAAGGGTATGGCACCCCTGGGGTCACCTATTACCAAACCAGCCGACTTTTGACACTGCAGGCAGATTCTAGGGTATCTGGGCAACATCCTGGCCAAATTTGGGCATGATATTCTGGAAAATAAAATAGTTACAGAGGAAACATGAAGCAATATCAATTGAAAATCAATGGAAAACATGGAATTCCACGAATAACCACCCTTAGAAATGAGCTAGAAGTCAGGCAATTTTTCCTGGAATGTTTTAGGACATGTAGAATCCAACTGCACAGGTTTCAGCCAATTCTGAGACAAAAATTTTTCTTCACATTTCCGGGATAACGCCCTGGCAAGGGTATGGCACCCCTGGGGTCACCTATTACCAAACCAGCCGACTTTTGACACTGCAGGCAGATTCTAGGGTATCTGGGCAACATCCTGGCCAAATTTGGGCATGATATTCTGGAAAATAAAATAGTTACAGAGGAAACATGAAGCAATATCAATTGAAAATCAATGGAAAACATGGAATTCCACGAATAACCACCCTTAGAAATGAGCTAGAAGTCAGGCAATTTTTCCTGGAATGTTTTAGGACATGTAGAATCCAACTGACAAAGACTTCGCAGCACCACAGCCGTACGGCTTTTGACACTGCAGGCAGATTCTAGGGTATTCTGGGCAACATCCTGGCTCAAATTTGGGCATGATATATCTGGGAAAATAAAATAG
>CAXHLB010000414.1:2500-19487 GCA_964017235.1 Sabellastarte sp. h YS-2021
CAACCCCTAACCCCAAACCCAACCCCTAACCCTAACCCAACCCCTAACCCCTAACCCTAACCCCTAACCAACCCCCTAACCCAACCCCCTAACCCTAACCCCTAACCCTAACCCAACCCCTAACCCCTAACCCAACCCCTAACCCAACCCCCCAACCCCCTAACCCCTAACCAACCCCCTAACCCAACCCCTAACCCCTAACCCCTAACCCCTAACCCTAACCCCTAACCCCAACCCCTAACCCAACCCCTAACCCAACCCCTAACCCCCTAACCCCTAACCCCTAACCCTAACCCCCTAACCAACCCCTAACCCTAACCCCTAACCCTAACCAACCCCTAACCCCTAACCCTAACCCCTAACCCTAACCAACCCAACCCCTAACCCCTAACCCTAACCCAACCCCAACCCCTAACCCCTAACCAACCCAACCCCTAACCCCCTAACCAACCCCTAACCCTAACCCAACCCCAACCCCTAACCCCAACCCCTAACCCTAACCCTAACCCTAACCAACCCCAACCCCTAACCCCTAACCAACCCCTAACCAACCCAACCCCTAACCCAACCCCTAACCAACCCTAACCCAACCCCTAACCCTAACCCCAACCCCTAACCCTAACCCTAACCCCCTAACCCAACCCCCTAACCCAACCCTAACCCCTAACCCCTAACCCAACCCCTAACCCAACCCCTAACCAACCCTAACCCTAACCCCTAACCCCTAACCCCTAACCAACCCTAACCCCTAACCCCTAACCCAACCCCCTAACCAACCCTAACCCAACCCCTAACCCCTAACCCTAACCCCTAACCCCTAACCCAACCCCCTAACCCTAACCCCTAACCCAACCCCTAACCCTAACCCTAACCCCCTAACCCCTAACTAACCAACCCAACCCCTAACCCAACCCCAACCCCTAACCCTAACCCCTAACCAACCCCCTAACCCCTAACCCTAACCCCTAACCCTAACCCCTAACCCTAACCCCCTAACCCCAACCCCTAACCCCTAACCCCCTAACCCAACCCCTAACCCTAACCAACCCAACCCCTAACCCCTAACCCCTAACCCAACCCCTAACCCAACCCCTAACCCAACCCCTAACCCCTAACCACCCCTAACCAACCCCTAACCCAACCCCTAACCAACCCTAACCCTAACCCTAACCCCTAACCCCTAACCCAACCCCTAACCAACCCCTAACCCAACCCCTAACCCTAACCCAACCCCTAACCAACCCCTAACCCTAACCCCTAACCCAACCCTAACCCCCTAACCCTAACCCTAACCCCTAACCCAAACCCTAACCCCAACCCAACCCCTAACCCCTAACCCAACCCCTAACCCAACCCTAACCCCTAACCCAACCCTAACCCCCTAACCCTAACCCCTAACCCAACCCCTAACCCCTAACCCTAACCCCTAACCAACCCCTAACCAACCCCTAACCCAACCCTAACCCCTAACCCCAACCCCTAACCCTAACCCAACCCCTAACCCCTAACCCCTAACCCCTAACCCTAACCCCTAACCCCCTAACCCTAACCCCTAACCCCTAACCAACCCCTAACCCCTAACCCTAACCCCTAACCCTAACCCCTAACCCCCCAACCCAACCCCTAACCCCCTAACCAACCCTAACCCCTAACCCCCTAACCCTAACCCAACCCCTAACCTAACCCTAACCCTAACCCCTAACCCCCTAACCCTAACCAACCCCTAACCCAACCCCTAACCCCTAACCCTAACCCCTAACCAACCCCTAACCCAACCCCTAACCCTAACCCAACCCAACCCAACCCCTAACCCAACCCCTAACCAACCCCTAACCCCTAACCCCTAACCCTAACCCCTAACCCCTAACCCAACCCCTAACCCCTAACCCTAACCCCTAACCCTAACCAACCCTAACCCCTAACCAACCCAACCCCCAACCCTAACCCCTAACCAACCCCTAACCCAACCCCAACCCCTAACCCAACCCTAACCCCTAACCCCTAACCAACCCCTAACCCTAACCCAACCCCTAACCCTAACCCCTAACCCCAACCCTAACCCCTAACCCTAACCCCTAACCCCTAACCCCAACCCCTAACCCTAACCCCTAACCCCTAACCCCTAACCCTAACCCCTAACCCTAACCCCTAACCCTAACCCAACCCCTAACCCAACCCTAACCCCTAACCCCTAACCCAACCCCTAACCCAACCCTAACCCCTAACCCCTAACCCCTAACCCCAACCCTAACCCCTAACCCTAACCCCTAACCCCTAACCAACCCTAACCCCTAACCCCTAACCCTAACCCTAACCAACCCCTAACCCAACCCCTAACCCCTAACCCCTAACCCTAACCCTAACCAACCCAACCCCTAACCCTAACCCCTAACCCCTAACCCTAACCCTAACCCCTAACCAACCCCTAACCAACCCCTAACCCTAACCCAACCCTAACCAACCCCTAACCCCTAACCCTAACCCTAACCCCTAACCCTAACCTAACCAACCCCTAACCCTAACCCCCTAACCCCTAACCTAACCCCTAACCCAACCCCTAACCAACCCTAACCCAACCCTAACCCTAACCCCTAACCAACCCTAACCCCTAACCAACCCTAACCCCTAACCCCCTAACCCTAACCCCTAACCCTAACCCTAACCTAACCAACCCCTAACCCTAACCCTAACCCTAACCCTAACCCCTAACCAACCCCCTAACCCCTAACCCTAACCCAACCCCTAACCAACCCCTAACCCTAACCCAACCCCTAACCCCTAACCAACCCCTAACCCCCTAACCCAACCCAACCCCTAACCCAACCCCTAACCCCTAACCCTAACCCTAACCCCTAACCCTAACCCCTAACCAACCCCTAACCCTAACCCCTAACCCTAACCCCTAACCCAACCCCTAACCCTAACCCTAACCCTAACCCCTAACCCCTAACCCTAACCCCTAACCCTAACCCCTAACCCTAAACCCTACTTAAATTTTTTGAAAGATAACCCTAACCCCTAACCCTAACCAACCCCTAACCCAACCCTAACCCCAACCCTAACCCCTAACCCAACCCCTAACCAACCCCTAACCCCTAACCCAACCCTAACCCCTAACCCAACCCCAAACCCCTAACCCAACCCCTAACCCAACCTAACCAACCCCTAACCCTAACCCCTAACCCCTAACCCCAACCCTAACCCCTAACCCCTAACCCCTAACCAACCCCTAACCCCCCTAACCCTAACCCCCTAACCCTAACCAAACCCTACTAAAACCCAGTTTTGGCCTTCTGCAACCAAGCCATTGAGTCTGCAGACACTGTAATGGCATGAAACTCTTGGCTAGCCTATGGGAGACTCCCTCTTGCTGTTACAACTGACTGATTATCCATACTGTACCAAATAATGGACGTTTTCAAAAATTTAACCCCAAACCCCTAATCCTGCCAGAAAGGTACTTTCTAGTCATGCTATGTACTTAAGCAAGGTATGCCTGGATTTGTCTTGGTGAGAACAGTCTGAAGCTGATGTAATACTTAACCTTGGCACTGAAACGTTAGCGCCAGACCCAAAAATATGATTTTCAGTTTTTGTCGTGATTATTTCAACAGGAAATCCCTACTAAAACCCAGTTTTGGCCTTCTGCAACCAAGCCATTGAGTCTGCAGACACTGTAATGGCATGAAACTCTTGGCTAGCCTATGGGAGACTCCCTCTTGCTGTTACAACTGACTGATTATCCATACTGTACCAAATAATGGACGTTTTCAAAAATTTAACCCCAAACCCCTAATCCTGCCAGAAAGGTACTTTCTAGTCATGCTATGTACTTAAGCAAGGTATGCCTGGATTTGTCTTGGTGAGAACAGTCTGAAGCTGATGTAATACTTAACCTTGGCACTGAAACGTTAGCGCCAGACCCAAAAATATGATTTTCAGTTTTTGTCGTGATTATTTCAACAGGAAATCCCTACTAAAACCCAGTTTTGGCCTTCTGCAACCAAGCCATTGAGTCTGCAGACACTGTAATGGCATGAAACTCTTGGCTAGCCTATGGGAGACTCCCTCTTGCTGTTACAACTGACTGATTATCCATACTGTACCAAATAATGGACGTTTTCAAAAATTTAACCCCAAACCCCTAATCCTGCCAGAAAGGTACTTTCTAGTCATGCTATGTACTTAAGCAAGGTATGCCTGGATTTGTCTTGGTGAGAACAGTCTGAAGCTGATGTAATACTTAACCTTGGCACTGAAACGTTAGCGCCAGACCCAAAAATATGATTTTCAGTTTTTGTCGTGATTATTTCAACAGGAAATCCCTACTAAAACCCAGTTTTGGCCTTCTGCAACCAAGCCATTGAGTCTGCAGACACTGTAATGGCATGAAACTCTTGGCTAGCCTATGGGAGACTCCCTCTTGCTGTTACAACTGACTGATTATCCATACTGTACCAAATAATGGACGTTTTCAAAAATTTAACCCCAAACCCCTAATCCTGCCAGAAAGGTACTTTCTAGTCATGCTATGTACTTAAGCAAGGTATGCCTGGATTTGTCTTGGTGAGAACAGTCTGAAGCTGATGTAATACTTAACCTTGGCACTGAAACGTTAGCGCCAGACCCAAAAATATGATTTTCAGTTTTTGTCGTGATTATTTCAACAGGAAATCCCTACTAAAACCCAGTTTTGGCCTTCTGCAACCAAGCCATTGAGTCTGCAGACACTGTAATGGCATGAAACTCTTGGCTAGCCTATGGGAGACTCCCTCTTGCTGTTACAACTGACTGATTATCCATACTGTACCAAATAATGGACGTTTTCAAAAATTTAACCCCAAACCCCTAATCCTGCCAGAAAGGTACTTTCTAGTCATGCTATGTACTTAAGCAAGGTATGCCTGGATTTGTCTTGGTGAGAACAGTCTGAAGCTGATGTAATACTTAACCTTGGCACTGAAACGTTAGCGCCAGACCCAAAAATATGATTTTCAGTTTTTGTCGTGATTATTTCAACAGGAAATCCCTACTAAAACCCAGTTTTGGCCTTCTGCAACCAAGCCATTGAGTCTGCAGACACTGTAATGGCATGAAACTCTTGGCTAGCCTATGGGAGACTCCCTCTTGCTGTTACAACTGACTGATTATCCATACTGTACCAAATAATGGACGTTTTCAAAAATTTAACCCCAAACCCCTAATCCTGCCAGAAAGGTACTTTCTAGTCATGCTATGTACTTAAGCAAGGTATGCCTGGATTTGTCTTGGTGAGAACAGTCTGAAGCTGATGTAATACTTAACCTTGGCACTGAAACGTTAGCGCCAGACCCAAAAATATGATTTTCAGTTTTTGTCGTGATTATTTCAACAGGAAATCCCTACTAAAACCCAGTTTTGGCCTTCTGCAACCAAGCCATTGAGTCTGCAGACACTGTAATGGCATGAAACTCTTGGCTAGCCTATGGGAGACTCCCTCTTGCTGTTACAACTGACTGATTATCCATACTGTACCAAATAATGGACGTTTTCAAAAATTTAACCCCAAACCCCTAATCCTGCCAGAAAGGTACTTTCTAGTCATGCTATGTACTTAAGCAAGGTATGCCTGGATTTGTCTTGGTGAGAACAGTCTGAAGCTGATGTAATACTTAACCTTGGCACTGAAACGTTAGCGCCAGACCCAAAAATATGATTTTCAGTTTTTGTCGTGATTATTTCAACAGGAAATCCCTACTAAAACCCAGTTTTGGCCTTCTGCAACCAAGCCATTGAGTCTGCAGACACTGTAATGGCATGAAACTCTTGGCTAGCCTATGGGAGACTCCCTCTTGCTGTTACAACTGACTGATTATCCATACTGTACCAAATAATGGACGTTTTCAAAAATTTAACCCCAAACCCCTAATCCTGCCAGAAAGGTACTTTCTAGTCATGCTATGTACTTAAGCAAGGTATGCCTGGATTTGTCTTGGTGAGAACAGTCTGAAGCTGATGTAATACTTAACCTTGGCACTGAAACGTTAGCGCCAGACCCAAAAATATGATTTTCAGTTTTTGTCGTGATTATTTCAACAGGAAATCCCTACTAAAACCCAGTTTTGGCCTTCTGCAACCAAGCCATTGAGTCTGCAGACACTGTAATGGCATGAAACTCTTGGCTAGCCTATGGGAGACTCCCTCTTGCTGTTACAACTGACTGATTATCCATACTGTACCAAATAATGGACGTTTTCAAAAATTTAACCCCAAACCCCTAATCCTGCCAGAAAGGTACTTTCTAGTCATGCTATGTACTTAAGCAAGGTATGCCTGGATTTGTCTTGGTGAGAACAGTCTGAAGCTGATGTAATACTTAACCTTGGCACTGAAACGTTAGCGCCAGACCCAAAAATATGATTTTCAGTTTTTGTCGTGATTATTTCAACAGGAAATCCCTACTAAAACCCAGTTTTGGCCTTCTGCAACCAAGCCATTGAGTCTGCAGACACTGTAATGGCATGAAACTCTTGGCTAGCCTATGGGAGACTCCCTCTTGCTGTTACAACTGACTGATTATCCATACTGTACCAAATAATGGACGTTTTCAAAAATTTAACCCCAAACCCCTAATCCTGCCAGAAAGGTACTTTCTAGTCATGCTATGTACTTAAGCAAGGTATGCCTGGATTTGTCTTGGTGAGAACAGTCTGAAGCTGATGTAATACTTAACCTTGGCACTGAAACGTTAGCGCCAGACCCAAAAATATGATTTTCAGTTTTTGTCGTGATTATTTCAACAGGAAATCCCTACTAAAACCCAGTTTTGGCCTTCTGCAACCAAGCCATTGAGTCTGCAGACACTGTAATGGCATGAAACTCTTGGCTAGCCTATGGGAGACTCCCTCTTGCTGTTACAACTGACTGATTATCCATACTGTACCAAATAATGGACGTTTTCAAAAATTTAACCCCAAACCCCTAATCCTGCCAGAAAGGTACTTTCTAGTCATGCTATGTACTTAAGCAAGGTATGCCTGGATTTGTCTTGGTGAGAACAGTCTGAAGCTGATGTAATACTTAACCTTGGCACTGAAACGTTAGCGCCAGACCCAAAAATATGATTTTCAGTTTTTGTCGTGATTATTTCAACAGGAAATCCCTACTAAAACCCAGTTTTGGCCTTCTGCAACCAAGCCATTGAGTCTGCAGACACTGTAATGGCATGAAACTCTTGGCTAGCCTATGGGAGACTCCCTCTTGCTGTTACAACTGACTGATTATCCATACTGTACCAAATAATGGACGTTTTCAAAAATTTAACCCCAAACCCCTAATCCTGCCAGAAAGGTACTTTCTAGTCATGCTATGTACTTAAGCAAGGTATGCCTGGATTTGTCTTGGTGAGAACAGTCTGAAGCTGATGTAATACTTAACCTTGGCACTGAAACGTTAGCGCCAGACCCAAAAATATGATTTTCAGTTTTTGTCGTGATTATTTCAACAGGAAATCCCTACTAAAACCCAGTTTTGGCCTTCTGCAACCAAGCCATTGAGTCTGCAGACACTGTAATGGCATGAAACTCTTGGCTAGCCTATGGGAGACTCCCTCTTGCTGTTACAACTGACTGATTATCCATACTGTACCAAATAATGGACGTTTTCAAAAATTTAACCCCAAACCCCTAATCCTGCCAGAAAGGTACTTTCTAGTCATGCTATGTACTTAAGCAAGGTATGCCTGGATTTGTCTTGGTGAGAACAGTCTGAAGCTGATGTAATACTTAACCTTGGCACTGAAACGTTAGCGCCAGACCCAAAAATATGATTTTCAGTTTTTGTCGTGATTATTTCAACAGGAAATCCCTACTAAAACCCAGTTTTGGCCTTCTGCAACCAAGCCATTGAGTCTGCAGACACTGTAATGGCATGAAACTCTTGGCTAGCCTATGGGAGACTCCCTCTTGCTGTTACAACTGACTGATTATCCATACTGTACCAAATAATGGACGTTTTCAAAAATTTAACCCCAAACCCCTAATCCTGCCAGAAAGGTACTTTCTAGTCATGCTATGTACTTAAGCAAGGTATGCCTGGATTTGTCTTGGTGAGAACAGTCTGAAGCTGATGTAATACTTAACCTTGGCACTGAAACGTTAGCGCCAGACCCAAAAATATGATTTTCAGTTTTTGTCGTGATTATTTCAACAGGAAATCCCTACTAAAACCCAGTTTTGGCCTTCTGCAACCAAGCCATTGAGTCTGCAGACACTGTAATGGCATGAAACTCTTGGCTAGCCTATGGGAGACTCCCTCTTGCTGTTACAACTGACTGATTATCCATACTGTACCAAATAATGGACGTTTTCAAAAATTTAACCCCAAACCCCTAATCCTGCCAGAAAGGTACTTTCTAGTCATGCTATGTACTTAAGCAAGGTATGCCTGGATTTGTCTTGGTGAGAACAGTCTGAAGCTGATGTAATACTTAACCTTGGCACTGAAACGTTAGCGCCAGACCCAAAAATATGATTTTCAGTTTTTGTCGTGATTATTTCAACAGGAAATCCCTACTAAAACCCAGTTTTGGCCTTCTGCAACCAAGCCATTGAGTCTGCAGACACTGTAATGGCATGAAACTCTTGGCTAGCCTATGGGAGACTCCCTCTTGCTGTTACAACTGACTGATTATCCATACTGTACCAAATAATGGACGTTTTCAAAAATTTAACCCCAAACCCCTAATCCTGCCAGAAAGGTACTTTCTAGTCATGCTATGTACTTAAGCAAGGTATGCCTGGATTTGTCTTGGTGAGAACAGTCTGAAGCTGATGTAATACTTAACCTTGGCACTGAAACGTTAGCGCCAGACCCAAAAATATGATTTTCAGTTTTTGTCGTGATTATTTCAACAGGAAATCCCTACTAAAACCCAGTTTTGGCCTTCTGCAACCAAGCCATTGAGTCTGCAGACACTGTAATGGCATGAAACTCTTGGCTAGCCTATGGGAGACTCCCTCTTGCTGTTACAACTGACTGATTATCCATACTGTACCAAATAATGGACGTTTTCAAAAATTTAACCCCAAACCCCTAATCCTGCCAGAAAGGTACTTTCTAGTCATGCTATGTACTTAAGCAAGGTATGCCTGGATTTGTCTTGGTGAGAACAGTCTGAAGCTGATGTAATACTTAACCTTGGCACTGAAACGTTAGCGCCAGACCCAAAAATATGATTTTCAGTTTTTGTCGTGATTATTTCAACAGGAAATCCCTACTAAAACCCAGTTTTGGCCTTCTGCAACCAAGCCATTGAGTCTGCAGACACTGTAATGGCATGAAACTCTTGGCTAGCCTATGGGAGACTCCCTCTTGCTGTTACAACTGACTGATTATCCATACTGTACCAAATAATGGACGTTTTCAAAAATTTAACCCCAAACCCCTAATCCTGCCAGAAAGGTACTTTCTAGTCATGCTATGTACTTAAGCAAGGTATGCCTGGATTTGTCTTGGTGAGAACAGTCTGAAGCTGATGTAATACTTAACCTTGGCACTGAAACGTTAGCGCCAGACCCAAAAATATGATTTTCAGTTTTTGTCGTGATTATTTCAACAGGAAATCCCTACTAAAACCCAGTTTTGGCCTTCTGCAACCAAGCCATTGAGTCTGCAGACACTGTAATGGCATGAAACTCTTGGCTAGCCTATGGGAGACTCCCTCTTGCTGTTACAACTGACTGATTATCCATACTGTACCAAATAATGGACGTTTTCAAAAATTTAACCCCAAACCCCTAATCCTGCCAGAAAGGTACTTTCTAGTCATGCTATGTACTTAAGCAAGGTATGCCTGGATTTGTCTTGGTGAGAACAGTCTGAAGCTGATGTAATACTTAACCTTGGCACTGAAACGTTAGCGCCAGACCCAAAAATATGATTTTCAGTTTTTTGTCGTGATTATTTCAACAGGAAATCCCTACTAAAACCCAGTTTTGGCCTTCTGCAACCAAGCCATTGAGTCTGCAGACACTGTAATGGCATGAAACTCTTGGCTAGCCTATGGGAGACTCCCTCTTGCTGTTACAACTGACTGATTATCCATACTGTACCAAATAATGGACGTTTTCAAAAATTTAACCCCAAACCCCTAATCCTGCCAGAAAGGTACTTTCTAGTCATGCTATGTACTTAAGCAAGGTATGCCTGGATTTGTCTTGGTGAGAACAGTCTGAAGCTGATGTAATACTTAACCTTGGCACTGAAACGTTAGCGCCAGACCCAAAAATATGATTTTCAGTTTTTGTCGTGATTATTTCAACAGGAAATCCCTACTAAAACCCAGTTTTGGCCTTCTGCAACCAAGCCATTGAGTCTGCAGACACTGTAATGGCATGAAACTCTTGGCTAGCCTATGGGAGACTCCCTCTTGCTGTTACAACTGACTGATTATCCATACTGTACCAAATAATGGACGTTTTCAAAAATTTAACCCCAAACCCCTAATCCTGCCAGAAAGGTACTTTCTAGTCATGCTATGTACTTAAGCAAGGTATGCCTGGATTTGTCTTGGTGAGAACAGTCTGAAGCTGATGTAATACTTAACCTTGGCACTGAAACGTTAGCGCCAGACCCAAAAATATGATTTTCAGTTTTTGTCGTGATTATTTCAACAGGAAATCCCTACTAAAACCCAGTTTTGGCCTTCTGCAACCAAGCCATTGAGTCTGCAGACACTGTAATGGCATGAAACTCTTGGCTAGCCTATGGGAGACTCCCTCTTGCTGTTACAACTGACTGATTATCCATACTGTACCAAATAATGGACGTTTTCAAAAATTTAACCCCAAACCCCTAATCCTGCCAGAAAGGTACTTTCTAGTCATGCTATGTACTTAAGCAAGGTATGCCTGGATTTGTCTTGGTGAGAACAGTCTGAAGCTGATGTAATACTTAACCTTGGCACTGAAACGTTAGCGCCAGACCCAAAAATATGATTTTCAGTTTTTGTCGTGATTATTTCAACAGGAAATCCCTACTAAAACCCAGTTTTGGCCTTCTGCAACCAAGCCATTGAGTCTGCAGACACTGTAATGGCATGAAACTCTTGGCTAGCCTATGGGAGACTCCCTCTTGCTGTTACAACTGACTGATTATCCATACTGTACCAAATAATGGACGTTTTCAAAAATTTAACCCCAAACCCCTAATCCTGCCAGAAAGGTACTTTCTAGTCATGCTATGTACTTAAGCAAGGTATGCCTGGATTTGTCTTGGTGAGAACAGTCTGAAGCTGATGTAATACTTAACCTTGGCACTGAAACGTTAGCGCCAGACCCAAAAATATGATTTTCAGTTTTTGTCGTGATTATTTCAACAGGAAATCCCTACTAAAACCCAGTTTTGGCCTTCTGCAACCAAGCCATTGAGTCTGCAGACACTGTAATGGCATGAAACTCTTGGCTAGCCTATGGGAGACTCCCTCTTGCTGTTACAACTGACTGATTATCCATACTGTACCAAATAATGGACGTTTTCAAAAAATTTAACCCCAAACCCCTAATCCTGCCAGAAAGGTACTTTCTAGTCATGCTATGTACTTAAGCAAGGTATGCCTGGATTTGTCTTGGTGAGAACAGTCTGAAGCTGATGTAATACTTAACCTTGGCACTGAAACGTTAGCGCCAGACCCAAAAATATGATTTTCAGTTTTTGTCGTGATTATTTCAACAGGAAATCCCTACTAAAACCCAGTTTTGGCCTTCTGCAACCAAGCCATTGAGTCTGCAGACACTGTAATGGCATGAAACTCTTGGCTAGCCTATGGGAGACTCCCTCTTGCTGTTACAACTGACTGATTATCCATACTGTACCAAATAATGGACGTTTTCAAAAATTTAACCCCAAACCCCTAATCCTGCCAGAAAGGTACTTTCTAGTCATGCTATGTACTTAAGCAAGGTATGCCTGGATTTGTCTTGGTGAGAACAGTCTGAAGCTGATGTAATACTTAACCTTGGCACTGAAACGTTAGCGCCAGACCCAAAAATATGATTTTCAGTTTTTGTCGTGATTATTTCAACAGGAAATCCCTACTAAAACCCAGTTTTGGCCTTCTGCAACCAAGCCATTGAGTCTGCAGACACTGTAATGGCATGAAACTCTTGGCTAGCCTATGGGAGACTCCCTCTTGCTGTTACAACTGACTGATTATCCATACTGTACCAAATAATGGACGTTTTCAAAAATTTAACCCCAAACCCCTAATCCTGCCAGAAAGGTACTTTCTAGTCATGCTATGTACTTAAGCAAGGTATGCCTGGATTTGTCTTGGTGAGAACAGTCTGAAGCTGATGTAATACTTAACCTTGGCACTGAAACGTTAGCGCCAGACCCAAAAATATGATTTTTCAGTTTTTGTCGTGATTATTTCAACAGGAAATCCCTACTAAAACCCAGTTTTGGCCTTCTGCAACCAAGCCATTGAGTCTGCAGACACTGTAATGGCATGAAACTCTTGGCTAGCCTATGGGAGACTCCCTCTTGCTGTTACAACTGACTGATTATCCATACTGTACCAAATAATGGACGTTTTCAAAAATTTAACCCCAAACCCCTAATCCTGCCAGAAAGGTACTTTCTAGTCATGCTATGTACTTAAGCAAGGTATGCCTGGATTTGTCTTGGTGAGAACAGTCTGAAGCTGATGTAATACTTAACCTTGGCACTGAAACGTTAGCGCCAGACCCAAAAATATGATTTTCAGTTTTTGTCGTGATTATTTCAACAGGAAATCCCTACTAAAACCCAGTTTTGGCCTTCTGCAACCAAGCCATTGAGTCTGCAGACACTGTAATGGCATGAAACTCTTGGCTAGCCTATGGGAGACTCCCTCTTGCTGTTACAACTGACTGATTATCCATACTGTACCAAATAATGGACGTTTTCAAAAATTTAACCCCAAACCCCTAATCCTGCCAGAAAGGTACTTTCTAGTCATGCTATGTACTTAAGCAAGGTATGCCTGGATTTGTCTTGGTGAGAACAGTCTGAAGCTGATGTAATACTTAACCTTGGCACTGAAACGTTAGCGCCAGACCCAAAAATATGATTTTCAGTTTTTGTCGTGATTATTTCAACAGGAAATCCCTACTAAAACCCAGTTTTGGCCTTCTGCAACCAAGCCATTGAGTCTGCAGACACTGTAATGGCATGAAACTCTTGGCTAGCCTATGGGAGACTCCCTCTTGCTGTTACAACTGACTGATTATCCATACTGTACCAAATAATGGACGTTTTCAAAAATTTAACCCCAAACCCCTAATCCTGCCAGAAAGGTACTTTCTAGTCATGCTATGTACTTAAGCAAGGTATGCCTGGATTTGTCTTGGTGAGAACAGTCTGAAGCTGATGTAATACTTAACCTTGGCACTGAAACGTTAGCGCCAGACCCAAAAATATGATTTTCAGTTTTTGTCGTGATTATTTCAACAGGAAATCCCTACTAAAACCCAGTTTTGGCCTTCTGCAACCAAGCCATTGAGTCTGCAGACACTGTAATGGCATGAAACTCTTGGCTAGCCTATGGGAGACTCCCTCTTGCTGTTACAACTGACTGATTATCCATACTGTACCAAATAATGGACGTTTTCAAAAATTTAACCCCAAACCCCTAATCCTGCCAGAAAGGTACTTTCTAGTCATGCTATGTACTTAAGCAAGGTATGCCTGGATTTGTCTTGGTGAGAACAGTCTGAAGCTGATGTAATACTTAACCTTGGCACTGAAACGTTAGCGCCAGACCCAAAAATATGATTTTCAGTTTTTGTCGTGATTATTTCAACAGGAAATCCCTACTAAAACCCAGTTTTGGCCTTCTGCAACCAAGCCATTGAGTCTGCAGACACTGTAATGGCATGAAACTCTTGGCTAGCCTATGGGAGACTCCCTCTTGCTGTTACAACTGACTGATTATCCATACTGTACCAAATAATGGACGTTTTCAAAAATTTAACCCCAAACCCCTAATCCTGCCAGAAAGGTACTTTCTAGTCATGCTATGTACTTAAGCAAGGTATGCCTGGATTTGTCTTGGTGAGAACAGTCTGAAGCTGATGTAATACTTAACCTTGGCACTGAAACGTTAGCGCCAGACCCAAAAATATGATTTTCAGTTTTTGTCGTGATTATTTCAACAGGAAATCCCTACTAAAACCCAGTTTTGGCCTTCTGCAACCAAGCCATTGAGTCTGCAGACACTGTAATGGCATGAAACTCTTGGCTAGCCTATGGGAGACTCCCTCTTGCTGTTACAACTGACTGATTATCCATACTGTACCAAATAATGGACGTTTTCAAAAATTTAACCCCAAACCCCTAATCCTGCCAGAAAGGTACTTTCTAGTCATGCTATGTACTTAAGCAAGGTATGCCTGGATTTGTCTTGGTGAGAACAGTCTGAAGCTGATGTAATACTTAACCTTGGCACTGAAACGTTAGCGCCAGACCCAAAAATATGATTTTCAGTTTTTGTCGTGATTATTTCAACAGGAAATCCCTACTAAAACCCAGTTTTGGCCTTCTGCAACCAAGCCATTGAGTCTGCAGACACTGTAATGGCATGAAACTCTTGGCTAGCCTATGGGAGACTCCCTCTTGCTGTTACAACTGACTGATTATCCATACTGTACCAAATAATGGACGTTTTCAAAAATTTAACCCCAAACCCCTAATCCTGCCAGAAAGGTACTTTCTAGTCATGCTATGTACTTAAGCAAGGTATGCCTGGATTTGTCTTGGTGAGAACAGTCTGAAGCTGATGTAATACTTAACCTTGGCACTGAAACGTTAGCGCCAGACCCAAAAATATGATTTTCAGTTTTTGTCGTGATTATTTCAACAGGAAATCCCTACTAAAACCCAGTTTTGGCCTTCTGCAACCAAGCCATTGAGTCTGCAGACACTGTAATGGCATGAAACTCTTGGCTAGCCTATGGGAGACTCCCTCTTGCTGTTACAACTGACTGATTATCCATACTGTACCAAATAATGGACGTTTTCAAAAATTTAACCCCAAACCCCTAATCCTGCCAGAAAGGTACTTTCTAGTCATGCTATGTACTTAAGCAAGGTATGCCTGGATTTGTCTTGGTGAGAACAGTCTGAAGCTGATGTAATACTTAACCTTGGCACTGAAACGTTAGCGCCAGACCCAAAAATATGATTTTCAGTTTTTGTCGTGATTATTTCAACAGGAAATCCCTACTAAAACCCAGTTTTGGCCTTCTGCAACCAAGCCATTGAGTCTGCAGACACTGTAATGGCATGAAACTCTTGGCTAGCCTATGGGAGACTCCCTCTTGCTGTTACAACTGACTGATTATCCATACTGTACCAAATAATGGACGTTTTCAAAAATTTAACCCCAAACCCCTAATCCTGCCAGAAAGGTACTTTCTAGTCATGCTATGTACTTAAGCAAGGTATGCCTGGATTTGTCTTGGTGAGAACAGTCTGAAGCTGATGTAATACTTAACCTTGGCACTGAAACGTTAGCGCCAGACCCAAAAATATGATTTTCAGTTTTTGTCGTGATTATTTCAACAGGAAATCCCTACTAAAACCCAGTTTTGGCCTTCTGCAACCAAGCCATTGAGTCTGCAGACACTGTAATGGCATGAAACTCTTGGCTAGCCTATGGGAGACTCCCTCTTGCTGTTACAACTGACTGATTATCCATACTGTACCAAATAATGGACGTTTTCAAAAATTTAACCCCAAACCCCTAATCCTGCCAGAAAGGTACTTTCTAGTCATGCTATGTACTTAAGCAAGGTATGCCTGGATTTGTCTTGGTGAGAACAGTCTGAAGCTGATGTAATACTTAACCTTGGCACTGAAACGTTAGCGCCAGACCCAAAAATATGATTTTCAGTTTTTGTCGTGATTATTTCAACAGGAAATCCCTACTAAAACCCAGTTTTGGCCTTCTGCAACCAAGCCATTGAGTCTGCAGACACTGTAATGGCATGAAACTCTTGGCTAGCCTATGGGAGACTCCCTCTTGCTGTTACAACTGACTGATTATCCATACTGTACCAAATAATGGACGTTTTCAAAAATTTAACCCCAAACCCCCTAATCTGCCAGAAAGGTATCTTTCTAGTCATGCTATGTACTTAAGCAAGGTATGCCTGGATTTGTCTTGGTGAGAACAGTCTGAAGCTGATGTAATACTTAACCTTGGCACTGAAACGTTAGCGCCAGACCCAAAAATATGATTTTCAGTTTTTGTCGTGATTATTTCAACAGGAAATCCCTACTAAAACCCAGTTTTGGCCTTCTGCAACAAAGCCATTGAGCTCTGCAGACACTGTAATGGCAGAAACTCTTGGCTAGCCTATGGGAGACTCCCTCTTGCTGTTACAACTGACTGATTATCCATACTGTACCAAATAATGGACGTTTTCAAAAATTTAACCCCAAACCCCTAATCCTGCCAGAAAGGTTACTTTCTAGTCATGCTATGTACTTAAGCAAGGTATGCCTGGAATTGTCTTGGAGAACAGTCTGGAAGCTGATGTAATACTTAACCTTGGCACTGAAAACGTTAGCGCCAGACCCAAAAATATGATTTTCAAGTTTTTGTCGTGGATTATTTTCAACAGGAAATCCCTACTAAAACCCAGTTTAGGCCTTCTGCAACCAAGCCAATACTCGCAGCATGCTGTTACAACTGACTGATTATCCATACTGTACCAAATAATGGACGTTTTCAAAAATTTAAACCCCAAACCCCTAATCCTGCCAGAAGGTACTTTCTAGTCTGCTATGTATTAAGCAGGTATGCTGGATTTTCTTGGGAGACAGTTGAAGCTGATGTAATACTTAACCTTGGCACTGAAAACGTTAGCGCCAGACCCAAAAATATGATTTTCGTTTTTGTCGTGATTATTTTCAACAGGAAATCCCTACTAAAACCCAGTTTTGGCCTTCTGCAACCAAGCCA
>CAXHLB010000415.1:0-26723 GCA_964017235.1 Sabellastarte sp. h YS-2021
GTGTCTTGCCAGCAGCCTTTCCCCTTTGAATAGAGCAAAATTCAGCTGAATGAAAAGAATCTTAGTATACTACAGAAGCCGCATTCAGGGTGCTGCTACAACGCTGCTGCTTGCCTGTGGCGAGAGGGAAAAACAGCTGCTACATTGATCTGATGGAAAAAAGACCTGAACGCGTGAAATTCCTCCCTTTTTGCGAAAGAACTTTGCTTCACCTATCTCTCAGTTGTCCAAAAGTAAACGGTCTCCGGCTTGAAAGTCTGTTGCGGGTCGATATGAACGGGAAAACTGCAAAAATTCGCTTCAATTTTCCGCGACAGATGGATCAAAATAAAAGGACATCTTTAAGTAAAGGTTGCGTGCAAACAACCGGCGAAACATTGCGATTTTTGTCGATATGCTTCAATGAGAAATTATAGACTTATCTGCTCACGTGTGACTCACATACCACTTGCAATGCTAGTATTAATGGGTACTTAAGAAGCAATACTATACTGCCACTTGGAATACACAACCCAAGGGCCACGAAAGAGAACTCGGGCGTAAGTGCATGACGAGCGTCGCATGTTCATCAACAAAAACGAATCAAAACAAACACGTCACTGTTACTAGATTACTAACCTGTTAATCCGCAAGCACACCATGCACATTAACTGAAAAGCAGAATAAGTACACCTGGGAAAAACCTGGCAGTTATATTTTTGCCAGTCAAAAAGAAGACACAAGTTCAAGGTAACAATTGGCCGAGGCTTCTGTTTGTCTCGCGCGAGCACAGTTATTGCATGACAACTAGAAGTTGTTCAATCCTTGAAATGGCATTGCTTTTAATTTTAGAGTAAGATCTTGCCACTTGTTCGTTCAAGAGTTGGTCAGCAACCGCTCTTCTCTCCGGACCGGCCAACACTGCAGCCCTAAGCATGATTAGTTCAAATATTTGCAGCTGGGCCAAAGACCCCGTCAAGTCCCAAACCATTCTGTGTCTGACAGGCATGAATGCATCCACAGAATCAACGTAGTTTCCGGCGGCAAACTCTTTCAGGCCTTTGATGACGTATGGTCCGGTAAAGTCAAACTGCCTGGCGTTCCAGCCATCTTCTTCCTTGGCCCACTTTTCCATCATAGCTTCAACCTTCTCAATAACCTTGGTTTTGTCGGTTCTGCCAAATAACAGCCCCATCAGCAAATGGGAATCGAAAAAGAAGTTGCTGCCAACATGGTTGAGCAAGTGATCTTCGTAAAATTGGGCTACTCTTTGCCATCTTTCCTTCAAATCGACTCCAAGCGGCTGATTTTCCATTTCAAGCCGTAAAAGTAAGGATGTTGTGTCAGACATGGCAAATAAACTGTCTTTGCTCTCTGGAAAACCAAAGTTCCAATGAAATATGTCAGGCTGAGCTATGAGATATGAATACCAGTTCTAGCATATTCCCAAACTTTTTCATCCCAGATTGTCAAAGCTGCTTCAAACTCTCCCTTTTCGATGTGATACAAGGCGTAGTGCCACCAAACGTGGAATGTCATTCGAGGCTTCAAGTTTTTAGGCGCCCAATTGTCTTGGTACTTGATCAAGAAGTCAATTCCTTGCTGAGGACTAAACAAGATTTACACTTGGTACTTAATGACTTATCAAAAAAAATGAGACTGGAAGACTAAATTCGGTGGCAGTTTTCTCGATTTCTCAACAAATCTTGGTCCAACCTTCTTGGCTGTCCCTGTGGATCGTTTAGCCAAGTTATTGGGCAAAATTTTCATCATTTACATGCCATTTTCTTCAAGGTACTTCTTGATCCACTCAATCTTAAATTGACTTAAAAACTTACTGAAACAGGTTGCTTTAAAATGACCAAAAAACCGTTTAACGGGTCTTAAATGTGGTGGTTTTGGAGGGTTTTGTCACCCTGGAAGAAAGACATTTGGCTACATCTACTATTGGTCGTTTTAGCCTTATTTTTTTGCCCATCCCTGTTTTTGCGTATTTTTGTAATTTTCGAAATTTCAGTTACAAACATTTTTGAGAATATCTCAAAATCGGTACGTTTTCTGGGAAAAGCTATGAATACATGTTTTGTAGCCAATTTACTTAGCTTTCAGGAAAACTTTGACTTGTAAAAATCGGTTACGAATTGCCTGAACTACGCTTAGAAAAGCCAGTCTCATTTTTTTCACACAATACAAGCTTACCTCAATTTGGAATCAAATACGTGTGACATTGCATGTATCGACCAGATATCATTCGGTGTGTGATCAAGTGCAATCTGTCCATGTTTGTAAGCCATCTGCAGGTTTCCCATTTCTTCGTAGCCAAAACACAACTTCCCATGGACGTTTCTACAAAGAATGGTGCCGTAGGTCAATCTCATTACTACGTAGTACTTCCTCGTTTGCAAAAAAAAAGCCGGTCGACTTTGACGACAAATTAAAAATCGGAGGCGTCAGATACAAAAATTTGACCTAAATAACAATTAAAGAACAACTCTTTTGACGTTTGCCATATGAAATGTAGCTATGCTAAAAAACGAACCGTTTCTGAGTAATCGGCGATTCAAAAAAGGTACTTTTTCCCGGAAAATCCGTTTTTATTTTCTTATTAAGCTATTTTTGCACACTTTTTTCTAAAAACGGACTTTTTGCTACTCGACCACCTTTTTTGAATCGCTTATAACTCATAAACGGTTCATTTTCAAAGATAGTTACATTCCATATGATAAACGTAAAAAGAGTTGTACTTTGTTTGTTATTTAGACCATATGGTTATATCTTGCATCCCCGATTTATAATTCGTCGTCAAAGTCAAACCGGCTTTTTTTATTGCAAAGGAGGAAGTAGGAAACATCTTGTACCCATAAAACCGGTAATCTTCATTGTATTGCTTAACCAACCGAGCATTTATGTCCCGAACCTTTTCCCTTTTGCCTGAATAGAACGATAAGAAGTAGGCCAAAGTCACTGCTGATTGGTCCTTGGGATACTTTTTCAAGTGGTCTTCATATACTTCAATGGCATCGACCCAATGACCGTACATTATGCATTTGAACGCATCAGCATGACCTTGTTCCCTGCAATCAGAAGTTTTTTAGTTGTACAGTCAAAACCATATAAAATGTTCTCGGCCACTTTCCAGCCTTCCTGGCCTTCAAGACCAAAAACCAACGTCACATTATTATTTTACTTTTTAAAAGTCCACAATTTTGGTTTAAATGAAATTTTTGTGGGATCAACCAGTTCTCAGCTACAGCACCCTCTCCTCGGATCTCAAAAATCACGACGGAACCAAAAAAAATAGATTTTCGGGCTCAATTTAGAAGTACTTCTAATCAATAGATCTCTATAAAATTCCACATGGTCATTGCAATTTGCTTTAATTCAAAGTTGTGAATTCATAAAAATTTTTTGAGTCAACTGCAAAGCCATGAAAATTGAGCTTACTTTTATGCAATGGAGGCCAAAAAGGGCAATTTTTCAGTTTTTTTGTGCTGCCCGTAAAATTGCTTGAATTGAATTTTTTTCTCGTTCCCACCAGAAAAAAAAATTATGATATTTGAGCACAACTTTTGAAATTTTCATCAAAATCTGAAAAACTCTTACTAAATAAAATTTTATGGTGCTTTCGTCAAATTGGAAAGTGAAAATTTTCACAACTTCATTAATAAAAAGTTGGTCGTATCAATTTTTTTCACCAATAGAACTGAAAGGTATAAAAATGTTTATTATTACATCTGCAAAAATTTTTAGTCTTGAAGGCCAGGAAGGCTGCAATGTATGAATGCAGTGTATAAAGTTCCGTGAGGATGGCTTACCAGTCGCTCAATTTGGCATTCTCCACTTCAATTAGAAATTCCAGGGCCTCTTTACGTTTTCGTACTTCGTTGCCTGAAAATTGAAGGTTTAAAGGTGCTTCTTCTTCTTTCAAAGCACATACTCATCACTGAAAGGTTCTTCTGTATAATCCGTGGTCCAAGCCAGGACGGATCAGATGCAAGACAAGAATCGATCGAACTCGCATTGCTGTAGCTTGGATCCTCATAGCCAAAAGTCACGCCGGTAATGTAGGCGTCAAAATGCTTGACTGCTTCGTTGCTTGAAGTTCCCAGACCTTTCAAGCCCCATTGTTTGAAACCATCGAGGTCGTTGTATTGAAACGGGTACCAAGCCATAACGTCGTTTTATAGGCTTTTTAGTTGTAACGGTTTTAAAATTTGAACTTTTATTTTAAACTTTTGTTTTTTGAACGTGTTCTGCCAACTGTGCAGATAAACAGATCAACGTGTGGTCAATAAACGTGTACAAACATGTTGAACAGACGAGCAAGGACGCAGACAAAGAATAAATGTTCGAGGTTGCGAGACTTTAAGGAATGATTTTCCGCTTGTTTTTGTGACAAAAATAAAAACAAATAGTTACGAAAAGAGTGCATTTTGATTGAAGTCAAGACCCTTTGATGGGTCAGTTATACGAACAAGCTGACAGTCCAACAACGGCAGCTTCCCAATCATGCTGTCAATGCTATTCCGTGGCTTGAATTGTCAACAAACTGTTTTGGCGCAGTCTCGCAGATACCTCTTTAACATCAAATCCAACAAGAAAGCGTTGGAAGCGTTGCCCAAGGATCCAGGAGAGAGAACAGTCACGGAAAACGGACAGACATTTCATCCAGTGTTCAGAAACCCATACATCGTACACATCGTTTTGTTTTCAAAGTTCAAGATATTCTTGACAGCCTCCACCTTGGCTTTGGGGTTAGTGGACGCGGGTTCCGTGATTCTGATGGGCCATGAACCAGGCCTGAGTGCTGCTTACTTGAGTGTTATGGGTGGAAGTTGTGTCACATTGATCGGTTTGGGTGAAATACTTAGGAAATCAATCGGCTTTGTCTACTTGAGTGAAGACAGCCAATTGGTTCGATTGTCCAGAGTGACGTTTTTCGGTAATCGAAAAAACTTCGTTCTTCCTTTGACTGACGTCGAGCTCTTAACAGATACTGGTGAAGACTTGGATAGTGCGTTTTGGAAGTTGAGACTGTTTCCAGATTGCGAAGTCGCGAAGCAAGAAGGAAAGTACTTTTATGTGGTCGGCACCAAGAGCGGTGCAATCTTAGATGACTTTAAATTCAAAGAAATATTCGGCAATGTCGATATTCCGCAGAAACGCAGTTAAGCTTTTCAATTCGAGGTGTCTTTCATCTAACAGCAAACCTCCTACTATCGACTGGAAGACGAGACGTTTGCGTAGAAAGAGCATCTCGCCCGTGTCAAGATTAGTCGATATGTTGCCTCAGGAAGCCCTGGAAGACAACACGAAAGCGAGTCTCGAAAAACTTGCCAAACCTCCACCTCCAGAACACAAACCAGAGATGAAAAAGCCCCGAAATAAACTGTCAGTAACAGACAGGATCAATTCATTGATGAAAGATAAGCCAGAATAGTCAATCAATGTATAGTAAAAAATTAAAATTATGAAATCAACGACTTTTCCAAGTTAATTACCATCTCCGCGTTTTGATTTACCATTTTTTGCAACTACTAACTCGTGCTCATATTGCCAGCATAATTGGGCATGTCCTTGGCATGCATCTTGCAGATCTCAAACAGTTTTTTGAAACAGGGTTGGAACAGTTGATGCCTTTCGTCAATGCCTCGTTTGCTCAGTCCGTCGTGGACTGCGTTTTGAAGTTTTTTCTTGTAGACTTCGTCAGGGTTCTTTGTTATATTTTGCGAACTACCTGACCTTATGGATGCAGGCTTTGACTTTTGTCTGACTATGGAATGGGACAGCTGGTCAGCCTTCTTTGTTCACAGTTCTCAGGAAGCCCAGGAGGACAACACGAAAGTGAGTCTCGAAAAACTTGCCAAATCTCCACCTCCTGAATGCAAAGAAGAGATGAAAAAGCCCTAAAATAAACTGTCAGTAACGGATAGGATCAGTTCATTGATGAAGGATAAGCCAGAATAGTCAATAATTGTATATATATAGCAAAAAAATTAAATTAACAATGACTTTTCCAAGTTAATAACTGTCTCTGCGTTTTGATCTGCCACCTTTTGCAACCACTGACTCGTGCTCATATTGCCAGCAGATTTGGGCATGTCCTTGGCATACATCTTACAGATCTCAAACAGTTTTTTGAAACAGGGTCGGAACAGTTGATGCGTTTCGTCGATGCCTCGTTTGCTCAGTCCGTCGTAGACTGCGTTTCGAAGTTTTTTCTTGTAGACTTCGTCTGGGTTCCTTATGGTATTTTGCGAACTGCCTGACCTGATGGACGCAGGCTTCGATCTGACTATGGAATAAGACGGTTGGCCAGCTTTCTTCCTCGGGCTGCGTCTCAGTTGTTGAGGTTTTTCCAGAGGCGCAGGCGTTTTGGTCGAAGCCTTTCTTGTAATCACAACAGGAGCCGAACCGTTGGTTGCGTTTTGAACATGACACGTGGACATGGTTTCTTTGACTCCGACATTGATCCGTTGCAACTTGGTCCTTTCGTCGTCGATATCGTCAGACTCTTTTCCTAAGTTGTAATACAGATCGTGGTACTTCAAACACGTCACATTGGGCCACTCGCAGTCCCCTTTTAATTTGGATTCTATGCAGCTTGAATCATCGAGGTCGTTGGAGATGAGCTGCGTTTGTTTGGTTTGAATCGATTCACAATTTTCAGGGAATTTGGCCAATCCGTTTTTGTTGAATAGCTTTAAAAGTTCTTTGGCTTCCAGCACAACAAAGTCACCGATTGTCGAGGGCTTCATCGTCTTGTCTGTGCTTTTCAACCGCTTTTGCTCGTGTAAATGATCGACGTAAGACAAGAGTCGTCTTTCCGCCCATTGGTGACATGGTGGGGGCTCAGTTAATGGCGAGGACAACTCCATGTCTTTGAGACTTGACTGGAGAGCAACGCAATCTATCTTGGACAAAATTCGCGCTTGAATTTCCCTCAACGTCTCTTCGATTTTATCCGACTTCAAAAACTCTGAATCGGGTGACGTTTCGACCAGCATTTTCAACACCATGGATTGAACTCGCTTAATGAAGGATTGAATTCTGGAAACGTTGACGGTCGGCACATCAAGGCAAACCTTAGGCAAATCCAATACTGAATCATCTTCGTCTACATTTTGATGGTAAACCGTGTCCAAAACGACTTGAGACGACTTGAGAACTCCGCCCAAAGTGGGGTCTAAAACCACACAAACCATGTCTTCTTGGCTGTCCACGTCGTTAAACACCAGTAAATGTAGACTAGATAACTCGAGATCCGCGCTCTGCTCCGACGTCAAGAAACAGGCTGTCGATCTCTCGTCAGAATTGCCATGAATCACGTATTTTTTCCAGTCTTCGAAGCTGATTTTCGGTTTGCAAACTGAGCTGCTGTTGAGGAAAGTGTGGCTCAGTTTGACGACGCATCCCGTTTGTCCCATGAGCATCGATTCAAAGACACGGTTTCCCCCCAATCGCAGTTGAAACCGGGCGTCCGTTAACAGATAGGTTGGCACTGAACTTAGTCTGCAACTTGCCACCACCGTCATGTTTCTTGCTATCAACAAATTGCTTGATTTCGATGTTTGAATTCCATTCAAATTCAACCAATTTTTGTAAGTGTTTGCGTCTTTGGCAACCAAATCTAAACGGACATTTTCGACGTTGAAACTGTGCTTGTTTTCGCTGTACGTTTCAACGCCTCCGCGCCAAACCAGCGAGTCTGAGATGTAATCCTCGAAACCGCGAGAAGCCGTCTCGAACGTCGTCCATTTGGGACTTAAATCGTCCGTGAATTCCGTCCAGCTTTTCCACGAACCGTGATTGTCGACGGAAATCACGAGTAATGAGGCATTGTGCCAATCGACAGCCCGTTTCAGGGCACCATAAAGTAGGGGAGTGACAAAGCGGTCAGGATGGACCTCAGTGACAACCCAGACCACATCCAGGAGGTAGCTGGAGGGTCCGAAACTTGGCAGTAGGTCGAGTAAAGCGTGGATTTCTTCCGTGATCTTGTTTGGGTCGGCATTCCAGTTGAACTGCGTGGCATTCGTACTCCCTCTGGTGGGAGGATTGGTCCATGCTGTGGGATTGCTGTTGTTCCGAACTCGGGACCACTTCAGTCTGGAAATCTTTGTCAAGAAGTTGTTCCACATCTGTTGGTCAACGACAGCCGGTTTGGCCGTGTCTGATGATCCCAAAACGAGGCCATAGTGATGTAAATGCATCATCTGGCCGGCTGAAGAACGCTCACTTGATTTATAACAACCTGACCTTCTTGGAACCGCCTTCGTAAAGTCTCCAAGGCCTTTTTGCACCTTTTTGCACTAAAGAAAAATATAAATCAATCGGCAACAATTTCCCGCTCACAATTTTTCTTTGAGAACTTTTACCCAACCTGCGAAGTAGGAAAGGGATTGAAAAAGAGAAGTAAGATATTTTGGATAGAAATTATCAAAAAAATCTTGTTGTCTGGAGGTAGGGCAATTTGAGTTGGTGTGTTTATTAAATTTGATTCGAATCATTTGAACGGGTTCATAAAATATTGAGGTAAAGCTGAGGGCATTCAGGCCTTATTTCAAATTTGTCATGCTGTACGATATCGTAACCTAGACCTAAACCAGGCCATAGCAAATGTTAATGAGTATTATAAAGAATTAAGTACCCTCTGCCCCCTGATGGCTGAATGTTTGTCTTCCTTTTTTGTCACAGTCTAGCTTACTGTTTATAGGCGTATGAAACCAGGATAATTTTTTCGAAAGTAGCGACATCTATGATTAGTCTAAGATTTAAGTGGGTCGTATCTACCCTATTTTACTTAGTGCTATTAAGTACGGTTTTTGAAATTTTTATTATTGTCAACGTCGATAAAAAATAAATTGTCATAAAATAACGTTTGCTAATTAGGTCATTTCAAAGACAAAATATTATTGCCATTTTTCAATAGCACCCCTCTGACCGACGTTACAAATTTTGGCCTTTTTGAGGCCTTTATTTGACCTTTTTGGCCTTTTGACTTAGTGGCAACTTTAAATGGTCCAAACACTATTGGATAGGGTTATCAACAATGTGCTACCACATTATGCTGAAAAACAATGAGGTATCTTGTTCCATTGAAGTAAAGCTGTTAAAATTACATAATTGACTAAGCAGTGTTTAATTAATTAGGGGACCAACATTTTCAATTTGGGCTTAGGATTAGAGACCCTGTTGTTCTTTAATTTTTTTACTTAATTGAAAAAAAATTAAAATGGACATAGGCCTAAAAATTCAGAGAAATCCAAATTTTCACTACATAAGATACGACCCACTACGACCCACAGAAGAGCTTACACAACCCTATTCATTTTCATGCAGACTGCGCGCCGTTAGCAAAACTTCCTTAAATCAAGAGACATCATCGTGGATCTTTACTCCGTCATGCAATAGTTCGGTCATGATCTCCAAGGGTCCATGTTAAATTATTGACAATAGAAAGGTTTTAAGCTATATTTTTGTATCTTGGTAGTGATTACACGACGATTGCGCGAATAACGATTGTACATTCGAAGCCCGTGAGGGGTAGGAGAGGTGTTTTACGTATAGTAGTGAACCCCGTGAGAAGTAGGGAAAAAATGATCTTTTTTCAAAAAAAGTCACTCAATCAGCAGCGAAGCAAAAACCGGCGCTAAATCAGCATTTGCACCACCGTCGTGTAATCATTTCTAACAATTGTGATAACAAATTCGATAACACAGTAATACTGCTACTACCGTCCAAATATTTTATTTGGGTCACTTCAAAATATCTCGGCTCCTGTTGGTCTTATCGAAAAACTAAGACCACTTTATTATATCAAACGACCCATTCCGCTTCTAATGCGCCAAGTTTTAGGTCTCTAGGAGAAACTTTTGTTAAATAAAGTTGAGCGCGAAAAAAAAATCGCTGACCAGGCGAAAGCAATTCTTTCGTGTATCAAAACCGTCAAAGATAATTGCAAAATTTTTTGCTCATATCATTCCCAAAAGATGTAAAATTTTTTGCTCATATCATTCCCAAAAGATGTAAAATTTTTCTGGTATAGTTGGTTTCAGCCAAAAATCACATTTACTGTGTGAAAAATGCTCTCAAAAAGAGGTTATCAAAATCGACCACTTTGACTGATTCTGAAATCGCTGTGGTACATTTTAGCAAGTTTTTTCTTTGATATTTGCTCATAAAAATACCTAATGAATAATTAATATTTAATAATGATTGTTGTAAACCCAAGAAATCATGGGGTGAAAAATGCCATTTTCAGGGTGCTGTTTGGGATTTTTTCAACTTTGGTCTCTGTAACTTTTTTCTGGGTCCAGCTAGATGAGGTTCAACTGTGGAATCTTATAGGTCTCGAGAAGTTGGACTTCATAATGTACCCTTAGTTTTTTTATACAACCAACCAGAGCTGAGATATTTCGACCAACCGAATTAAAAGATTTGGACTGTAGTACATCGGGCGATGGGGGCTTATCAATTGCTAGTTGCTTAATAGTATGCAAAGGAGCTTCACAGTCAGACACTTGCCGCGAATATATATTGCACAACTGTGCGAATATTCAGCTTCCAAATGCCGCGGCTGAAAGTGAAGGTGATACTATTGAATGTGGCCCTTGCATTGTTTGTTGCGATTTTGAGCCATTTTGTGATATTTCCCGTCGTTTTCAAATCCAGTGCTCATTCTCAATATTTCTCTGAATTGAAAGGAGCCAAGGTCAAACAGTTTTACGAAAATCGAAGCGCAAGTTGCAACAAGAAAGCAGAATCATTTTGGGATCACTTGGACCGGCCTTTAGTAGTTGGCAGTTCCACCAACCCGTCAACTACGCAACTCCTGGTGATGATGATATCGGTTAAACGCAAAAACATTGAATTTGTCAAACATACTTCGAAGCAATACTTCCAGCAAGTTTCGAAAATCGGGGAAAAGGCAGCGTTCAGCCTTTGCAATTCTGAAGCTCATCCACAGCACCACACATTTGCTCAATCCTTGACAGGCTTGGTGGCACCAATTAACTGTTCTGACAGAAGTCACCATTGTTTCGATGACCAGTCTTGGTGAGAGATACTACTACTAAAGACTGATGCAAAAAAGAGACTGGGAAAAAATTTCATACTTGTTCAGAATTTAGTGAAAACTTCTAAGCCAATTGTGGTCAAACCTTCTTGATTGCCCCTTTGGATTATTCAGTCAAGTTATGGAACAATTTTTTGGCCTTTCCAAGCCTATTTCTCCAATGTACTTTTTGACCGGTTTCCATCGAATCTGAGTTTGATGACCAACAACTCGCTTGAAAATGTTGCTTAAAATGGTACAAAACTCTTCAATGGGCCCTATTTTTGGATGATTTTGTTACCCTAGAACGCATGGAACACCATTTGTCTTGCACTCACAGGGTAGTTTAGTCAGAATATGGGGTTTAATTCCTGGCCGTTCCTGATTTCGCAACTTTTTTTTTACAATTTTTCGCAATTTTTGTTTCAAACATTTTTGAAAAATATCTCCAAATCTGGTGGTTTTCTGAAAAAAGCCATGAGAACATGTTTTGTAGCCAATTTACCTAGCTTTTAGTACAACTTTAGATTGTTGCAATCGGTTGCGTATTACCAGCGCTATGCCTAAAAAAGCCAGTCTCATTTTTTTGCATCAGTCTTTATTTTTGTTGTGTTTTAAGTGTGTCGAAATAGGCCGCTTTTCTTCCCTCTTTGTTTAGCATGAAGTCCGCTTCCAATACCAGCAAGTCGAAAGAGATTGCCGATTACTTTGAGTGTGTGAAGTTTGCTTACCACTCATTCGATTTCGAGTATTTGCTCGTGGTTGAAGACGACGCTGAGCCTGCCCACACAAATGCCATCCATGACATCGTATATCGACTTTTGCCTCATATCAACGGAAAAGAATACGACTTAATAAAATTATACTACAATCCAGACTACCAAGGGTTTAGTGAAGACGTCCAACGAGTCCTCGATCTTATCAGTATGTCTTCCCTCGTGGCTGTTGTGATAATTCATCTGGTTTTGCTGAGCTGCAAAAAGGATTGGAACTTGTTCATCTGCTTCCCAATTTGGTTCATTGTTGTGGTTTTTCTCCTGCTTTTGGTGGGAAGGCAACACTCAATCCTAGCGTTGAGAAACTCCATTTTATCATTCAGATTAGTAAGGCCAGCTCATGACGGTTAGTAATCCATTTTTTAAGTGCTTTTGTGTACTTCCTCGTTTGCAATAAAAAAAGCCGGTTTGACTTTGACGACGCATTAAAAGTCGGAGGCGTCAGGTACAAACATTTGACCTAAATAACAATTAACGTACAACTCTTTTTACGTTTACCATATGAAATGTAACTTTCCTTAAAAACGAACCGTTTCTGAGTAATCAGCGATTCAAAAAAGGTGGTCGGATAAGCCAAAAAGTCCGGTTTTTTGAAAAAAGTGCGCAAAAATAGCTTAATAAGAAAATAAAAACGGATTTTCCGGAATAAAGTACCTTTTTTGAATTGCCGATTACTCATAAACGGTTCATTTTTGACCATAGTTATACTTGATATTTTAAACGTCAAAAGAGTTGTACTTTAATTATTATTTAGATCATATTACGTCTCCAATTTTAAATTCGTCGTCAAAGTAACACCGGCATTTTTTATTGCAAAGGAGGAAGTACTAAAAAAGTCGGATTTCTGTCTTTTAGATTCAACGGTAGCTGTGCTGTATCCCAAGACAAGTATGGCCAAGATTTTAGAGTTATTGGGACGCATGAAATGCTCTGGTAGAAGAACCGAGTTGGACCTCCAATTGGCTGAATTGGGACGGTCCTTTGGCCTCAAAACTGGGTGGATTGAGGGAGACTTTTTCAACCACATCGGTTTCACATCTTCGCTTGATTTCAAAAGCCATCAATTTTCCGATTCCATACTTCGTCACTCGTTACGTTTGCCCTCGAAAGACTGCCATGAATAAATGTATAGCCTAATGGCACTTGAAAGGATTTTGAGTGTTCGGTTTCTACTCGAGATTCGGGGCCTTTATAAGCATGTAATATAGGTGATTCAGCAGTTTGACAATGGATTTTGGAATGCACAGTGTTCTTCGTGTGGCTACGTGCGAGGTTTTGTTACTTTAACAATAGATCAGGGATCTTTTTTTTATTAACGTCATTTTTCACTTTCCCTCAAGCGCAATGTGGGTTATCACCGTACCACGTTTGATTCTGACGGCAAAAAAAGGTTCTCACCAGATTCACCACTCCATCTTTTGATCGAGGAAATCGTTAAACGGTTCGGGGACGTTGTTACCGACTACGAACTCGTTATACCCACGGATAACGTGTATGGAGTGCTGAAGAAAACCAAGCCTGATGATGTTTCTGGTCCCGATTGCATTTCCAACTTCACGGGAACGATCGGACTGTTGGAGTGCGAGGTTGCTTTGATCTGTCATTGCCAATTAAAACCCTCATTTTTTATGCAATTCTTGTAGCAAGCTGACATTGGTCTGGGTTTGTATTCAGTGATGAAAGAACGGGTGCCTGTGGTTGATTACACACGACTTTTCGGAGCGGATACCTGGACTGTTCTGATGAAGAACAAAGGCATTGTTCAAAAAGGAAGCCTCATTTCTCCATTCGATTCTGAAGTACTTCCTCGTTTGCAAAAAAAAAGCCGGTCGACTTTGACGACGAATTAAAAATCGGAGACGTCTGATACGATAATATGACCAAAATAACAATTAAAGTACAACTCTTTTGACGTTTACCATATGAAATGTAACTATGCTCAAATATGAACCGTTTATGAGTAATCGGCGATTCAAAAAAAGGTACTTTTTCCCGGAAAATCCGTTTTGATTTTCTTATTAAGCTATTTTTGAACACTTAACACTTTTTTCTAAAAACTGGCTTTTTGATACTCGACACCTTTTTTGAATCGCTGATAACTCATAAACGGTTCGTTTTTGAGGAAAGTTACATTTCATATGGTAAACGTCAAAAGAGTTGTACTTTAATTGTTATTTGGGTCAAATGTTTGTATCTGACGTCTCCGACCTTTAATTTGTCGTCAAAGTTACACCGGCTTTTTTTATTGCAAAGGAGGAAGTATGAATCATCAACTCCTGATGCATTTCTTTTTGAAAGGCTTTGTTCATCAGGTTTGGATTTTGATCACTCTTGTCTCCTTGTTAATGGGTGGATTGATATACACGTTCATCCATCTTCTGAAAGCCAAGCCTTTGTCGTTGTTGAGATCTTATTGGTTCATATACGGTGCTTTGCTGAGACAGGGCAGCACTTATGAACCTCGACCAGGTAATTAAGTGAACGTGCAGTGACTTCAATGTAGACAAAAACCATTTCAGATAGCATTCGTATCTTGTTTGCGACGTGGTGGCTGTTTGTGCAAGTCCTGACATCATTTTACACGGCGCAATTGACGGCTTACCTGACTCTTACCGATTCAAAGTTTCTGGTGAACAATTTTCAAGAATTACTTGACAGACCACATCCCCCAGCAAAGTGGCTGGCGCTCAAAGGAAGCGGATTTCAAGCCATGTTGGAGGTGGGTTCCGTTTCAATACTTGCTACTACCAAAGAAATCCTTATAAAGACTGATGAAAAAAATGAGACTGGGAAAAAAATTCCATATTTGTTCAGAATTTCCTGAAATTTTCAAAGCAAATCGGGGCCAAACCTTCTTGATAGCCCCTATGGATCATTCAGTCAAGTTATGGAACAATTTTTTGGCCTTTCCAAACCTATTTCTCCAATGTACTTTTTGACCGGTTTCCATCGAAGTCAAGTTCGACGACTGACCACCGGTTTGAAAATATTGCTTTTAAATGGTACAAAACTTTTCTATGGGCTCTATGTTTGGTGGTTTTGGATGGTTTTGTTACCCTGGGATGCAAGGAACACCTTTTGTATTGCACTCTTATTGTAGCCAGATTTCTGGTCGTTCGAGATTTCGCAATTTTTTTACAATTTTTCGAAATTGTTTCAAACATTTTTGAAAATATCTCAAAACCTGTTGATTTTCTGGAAAAAGCTATGAAAACATGTTTTGTAGCCAATTTACCCAGCTTTCAGGAAAACTTTAAATTGTAAAAATCAGTTGCGTTTTACCAGCGCTATGCTTAAAAAAGCCAGTCTCTTTTTTTTTTTGCATCAGTCTTTTAGTTTCCTCCTTACAAGCGTTATGTTTTAAGGTTGAAAGTCCTTTTGTGCGCCCTTTCTTTCGTCATATACTTTAATCCTTAGTAGTTGTTCCTGCAATGAGGGAATAAAGTAATACAAAACAAACATTCAAACTTTTCTCTCATCATAACATGAGACGTTGGCCATTTGTGTGCACTTCAAAGACTTTTTTTTTCATGTAATAGGGCCAGTATCCATCGATGGGAATGGATTTAAATTCTGGGAAAGGGCAGCTGATCGAGTCATTTCAAGAGGCGTTAGACAAGGTGATTGCCGAAGACGAAACCTACTTCTTTATCGAGACAAAAGTAGCCAGAAGGGAGATTTTCAATGACTATTTAAAAGACCAAGCAACAATTACCAGCCTCCACGGACCGTCGTCCGCTTGCCGATTGACTTACTCTCCAGAATTCAAAGTCTTGGAGGTTCCGTTTGGATTGGTTACGAGGAAAAATGCCACCAAGTTGCAAAATGTGGCGAACGAAGTGTACGAGAGCTTCATACGTACATCATTGACTTCTCATTTATCTCTCTCTCGCTTTAGGATTGAAGACCTAACATCCAGCGGATTATTATCGCATGCATTGGAAGATGGAGTACCGAAGGATCTCAAACAAGTCTGTCGGATACACGATGATAAAGTCTTGGGAGTCATGGACTTGGCCACGATTTTCGTCTTAGTTTGTGTCGGATTCGCTGTCTCAATCGTGTTTCTTTTGGGAGAATTTTTGTCAAGCCTTATTTGAATCTTTAAAAAACATCCGGTATTATTTATGTACTTCCTCTCCGGCAGATAAAAAGTACGGTTCGACTTTGCCAACGAATTAAAAATCGGAGAAGTCAGATGCAAACATTTGACTTAAATAACAATTAAAGTGCAATTCTTTTGAAGTTTACCATACAAAAGGTAACTTTCTTTTAAAATGAACCGTTTATGAGTTATCAACAATTCAATAAAGGTGGTCGGGTAGCAAAAAGTCCGTTTTTGGCAAAAAAGTTTGCAAAAGTCGCTTAATACGTAGAAAAATAAAAATTGACTTTTTTCAAAAAACAACCTTTTTTGAATCTCCGATAAATCAGAAACAGTTTGCTTTTGAGGAAAGTCACATTTCATATAGTAAACGTCAAAAGAGTTGTACTTCAATTGTTATCAAGGTCATTTTATCGTATCTGACGTCTCCGATATTTAATTCATCGTCAAAATCGACCGGATATTTTATCTGCTGGTGAGGAAGTACGAATTATTTTTATTTCGGGAAAATGCAACTCAATATTTCTAAAAAAAATGAAAGCCCCCGAAAAATGGCAACATTCAGAAAGCAAACTTCTCTGCGCTGATTCTGCCCTTTCTGTATTGAGATCATTTTTCAAACCGGATCCAAGGATGGACCTTAAACATCGTCGATCAATGTCAAAGGGTTGGAAAACCAAAGGCTTTGCTTTTATGATGATGAGTATATGTATGGTATATATTTAACATTCGAAGCGTTTAGTAGTGTACAATGGCAAACGCTACAACATTATAGTATAACGTTTGTTGAAATAACCGTCACTCCATGGCAGCAAAGAAACCTAAAAATTGAATTCTTCTGCGAGGGGAGGGTCAAAAAGGGGGTTCACACACGTAGTAGTATTTTTTGTGACAATCAAAGCACATGAATGATAGAATTCTAATCTGAACATTGTGTTTTACCGCACTCTCAACGGCCTTTTACGAGCTTTCTTTAAATTGTTTTAACAAGTGTAATAACGCGGCTTGACGTACTCCCGGCAATGTGCGCAGTCAGGCTTATGTAAGAACGTAGTATAATAAAAAAGAAACGAAAGAGTCCCTTCCTGCAACGTGGTTATCAAAAAATAGGGTCCCTTTGTTATAAGTAGCCTTTTAATGGTTGGACCTCTTGCCCAGTCCGAAGCTGTAAGGGTCCCTCTTGCCCAACCCGAAGCTGTACGGATCTCGTTTGCCCAATCCGAAGCTGTACGGACTTCGTTTGCCCAATCCGAACGCGTAGGGGTCTCGCTTGCCCAGCCCAAAGGCGTAGGGATCCCGTTTCCCCAGCCCAAAGCTGTAGGGATCTCGTTTTCCCAGACCGAACGCGTAGGGGTCGCGTTTCCTGCCCAATCCGAATCCATACTCTCGTTTGCCCATGCCGAAGGCGTAGGCATTGTCCGCTGGAGTCCGTTTGCCCAAGCCGAAGCTGTAGGGGTCTCTCTTGTACATTCTGGAGCCTTCTTCTTCGTCGTCTTCCTCTTGGTCGTTGTTCATTTGTGGTTCTTCATGTTTGTGTTTTTCAGCTTCCTCTGCCAAAAACTCTTCCATTTCATTGGCCGATATGCTTCTCTTTCCTGCAAAATTATATGCCATCTAAATATAAATAAATGAGGAGTGACTTTTTTCATCAAAATCAAACATATCTCAGGAACCAAGCATCAAACATAGGCTTAGGATACCATTTAAAAAAGGTCTGGTGACGCCGGATGTTCTTATAGTAGGGTCTCATTAAAATCAAGGTCAGATTTGACCTCCAAAACGGCCTTTGAAGTTTCAAAATTTTTAGGGTGCACCTTGAACCTTTCAGATGATCTTCACATTTATTTAGTGAATCACTTAATAAAAAATGAATCGTAGATATTTGATTCCGGACAGGCTTCGGCTCCCTGACTTTTTTTCGCAGGAAACAGCGACCGTTCAACAATGAGATGTGGGAGAACAAAGAAATACTACTAAATTGCTTTTTGTTATTAGATTGTTGCGGGTAATTAAAAGAACTGCTTGAGGGAAATAAAGGCGGCATCTTCTCATGAGAGTTTCTTCTTTTTCGTCGCAAAACCCAGTACTAATTCAATAAAAAAAAACTCATTATGTGTCACTACGTAGTAAACACAATTGTGAATGTCATCACCGCGGTAATTTTCTTAGAGTTCTAATTGATTGTGACACACACACCCTTGAGACCCAATGTATTACACATGAGAATACATACACCGACCTCTTTTGACGGTGCAACTCGGACTTTTAAAGAGAGTTTTATATGGTTGTTTCGTATACATTGCTGCCTTTTCCCGAATAATAAAAAAAAGAAGCGGTTTTCCATCAACTTGATTTGATCGTTTATATACACTTCGAATTATTGATGTTGCAATGGGTAGTATATGATTGTTAGGAATTCCCAAAGGTTCAATTTATGGAGATTAACGTAGTAGTACAGTCAAACCCGTGAAAAATGTTCGCGGCCGATTTCCAGCCTTCCTGGCCTTCAAGGCCACAGACCAAAGGCACATTATTATTTTACTTTTTGAAACTCTACAATTTTGGTTTGAATGATATTTTTGTGGGATCAACCAGTTCTCAGCTACAGCACCCATGGATCTCAAAAATCAGGTGCGAACCAAAAAAATCGCGAAAAAATCATTTTTCAGGTTCAATTTTAAAGTACTTTTAATCAATAGATCTTTTGGAAATTTCTTGTGGTCGTTGCAATTTGCTTGAATTTTAAATTGGGAATTCATAAAAATTTTGTATGGGCATGAAAAATGAGCTTACTTTTATGTAATGGAGGCCAAAAATGGCCATTTTTCAGTTTTTTCTTCCTCCTGGAAAATTGAGTGAAGTAAAAAATTGTCTCATGCTCACCAGAATTTTTTTATGATATTTGGCCAAAACCTACAAAATTTTCATCAAAATCAATAAAACTTTTACTACATAAAATTTTGTGACGCTTTCGCCAAATTGGAAAGTGAAAATTTTCACAACTTCATTAATAAAAAGTTGGTCGTATCAATTTTTGTCACTAATAGATTTTGTAGGTGTTAAAATCTTTATTATTGTATCCGCAAAAAAATTTTGGCCTTGAAGGCCACGAAGGCTGGAAATCGGCCGCGAACATTTTTCACAGGTTTGACTGTATTACCTATACCAAAGGAGTAGAGTTCCCTTGGTCGCTTTCCGAGCTCAGCAACGAGGCTGGACGTGATTCTCTTGCCCAGTGGGGTGAGAATCGACCTTCGGTGGCGATCCAGACCGTGCTCCCGGTCATTGCTGTGGTGTTGGATGAGTTGAGTGAGTTGGTCGTCATCTGAGAGCCGAGAGGTTGCAGCTGGTGGCGATGCTCCGGCAACTTGGTCCGTGGTTAAGGCCAAAGTCAAGGACAACGCCAACAAATGCTTCAAAGAAACCATCCAGCTCTCATTGCCACTCAGAAAATTTCGACGCATCTACAGAAAAAGAGAGAACAATGGTTTTGTATGATTACACGACGATTCAGCGAATGACAATTCCGCGATTGACAAAATGGCGGCCAGATTTTGACATACTGATGATTCAGCGACTTTTTTTTTTGAAAAAAAAAGGCCAAATTTTTTTTCCTACCCCTCACGGGTTTCACTTAAAGACTTTTCCTACCCCTCACGGGTGCCAGAAACTACTTATACTACCCCTCACGGGGTTTTTCTACCCCTGGCGGGAGCTGATTTTTAGTTTAAAGAAACTTTTCCTGACCCGTAACTTGCTCCAAATTGGTAAAAATGGCTTAAACTGGCCTAGCTTTTTCTATGTAACCTAACTTTGCTTTCTTGGTTTGGCTAATTTTGTGATTAAGCCACTCAAAAGAAAAGCTTACTTAATAAAGTCGCTCAATCAGCAGTGAGGCCAAAAATGTCGCTCATTCAGCATTCGACGAATTGTCATTCACTGAATCGTCGTGTCACGGTTTTGTATATACAGATTCAACTGGACTAAAACTTTTTCCTTAAGCTTTCTTTTTATATGTCATGGTAGTATAAAGATCTGATTATAGTAGTAGTAGCCTGTTTTTGTCCTTTTTTGTCAAATAAACACCTCATCATTTGTTCTTTTTAGGTATAAACGCACTAACAAGATCTTGCTGACGGATTAAATGCTTGAAAAAGGCTTGTTAACGTCGTGGAAAAAGAAGAAAAAACATGAAATTTCTTCACGACCTTGTTGCTCAAACGTGGCTTCACTTTATAAACTAACTGTAAAGACTGATGCAAAAAAATGAGACTGGCTTATTTATAAGCATAGCGCTGGCAATACTCAACCGATTTTTATAATTTAAAGTTTTCCTAAAAGCTGGGTAAATTTTCTACAAAACATGTATTTATAGCTTTTTCGAGAAAACCAACAGGTTTTGAGATATTTTCAAAAATGTTTGAAACAAAAATTTCGAAAAATTGTAAAAAAAAATTGCGAAATCTCGAAGGACCAGGAATCTGGCTACAATAAGAGTGCAGTACAAAAGGTGTTTCCTTGCATCCCAGGGTAACAAAATCATCCAAAAAACCACCAAACATAGGGCCCACCAAACAGTTTTGTACCATTTTAAACAACATTTTCAAGCAAGTGGTTGGTCGTCAAACTCAGCTTCAATCGAGACCAGTCAAAAAGTACGTTGGAGAAATAGGCTTTGAAAGGCCAAAAAAATTGTTCCATAACTTGACTGAATGATCCCTAGGGGCTATCAAGGAGGTTTGACCACGATTTGTATAAAATATTTCAAGAAATTCTGAACAAATGTGGAATTTTTTCACGTCTCATTTTTTTTGCATCAGTCTTTACAAACTCTTTGCTTCCTTTACTATTTGATGTGTACCATATTACATGGCAAACTCATTTTGCGTATAATTGCTACTAAAAATAAAACTGAATTGGGGAGAAAAATGGTCAACGCAATAAACCCATCGTTAACACCATTGCCTGGCAGTTACATTAATCGTCAATGTTTGGTTATGTCCCTTTGTCAATGTGCGCCACGTTGTCTTGAAAAGATTTGCATTGGCCAAGTATGTACTTTTTTCCCCTTCTTTTGCCTTCCCCATGAATGTCAAAAACCTTCTACAGATCAATGTCAAAGGTCATTAATTTTCCATCTGTCGCATCAGGCTGCTCGAGGGTGTGAGCAAACTGACAAATGATTGCCTTAATGCCCCTTCATTCAATCAGTTACCATACGTTTGAAGTACGTATTGGGTTGACCTGAGAGAGTATAGTATAGGATACTTCTTTAAGCT
The DNA here is from genome assembly GCA_964017235.1 of Sabellastarte sp. h YS-2021. NCBI lineage: Eukaryota > Metazoa > Annelida > Polychaeta > Sabellida > Sabellidae > Sabellastarte > Sabellastarte sp. h YS-2021. The sequence continues at coordinate 21,196 of CAXHLB010000415.1, forward strand.
TAAGGTTTGAGATTTACCTTTGTGTTTTTTCACAAAGGAAACCAAAGAGATGTTTGTCGGACCTTGGGCTACGTTTTTCATTCAAAAACGGGTTTCTTTTCTTCAATGTATAGTTAATCTTTTGTGTACTATAGTAGTACAGCAATGCTATTAGTACAGTCCAAATCTTTTATTTGGGTCTGTCGAAATATCTCAGCTCTGGTGGGTTGTATCAAAAAACTAAGGGCACTTTATGAAGTCCAACTTCTCGAGACCTTTCAGATTCAACAGTTGGATCTCCACTAAACAGTACCAGAAAAAAGTTACAGAGACCAAAGTTGAAAAAATCCCAAACGGCACCCTGAAAATGGCACTTTTCACCCGATGATTTCTTGGGTTTACAACAATCATTATTAAATATTAAATATTAATTAGGTATTTTTATGAGCAAATATCAAAGAAAAAACTTGCTGAAATGTACCACGGTGATTGCAGAATCAATCAAACAGGTCGATTTTGATGACCTCTTTTTGACAGCAATTTTCACACAGTAAACACGATTTTTGGCTGAAACCAACTATACCAGAACATTTTTACATCTTTTGGGAATAAGATGAGCAGAAAATTTTGCAATTATCTGTGACGGTTTTGATACATGAAAGAAACACTTTCACCTGGTCAGCGATTTTTTTCTCGCTCAACTTTATTTAAGTTTCTCCTACTAGAGACCTAAAAATTTGGCTCATTAGAAGCGGAATGGGTCGATAGACATAATAAAGTGACCTTAGTTTTTCGATAAAGCCGAGATATTTTGAAGTGACCCAAATAAAAGATTTGGACGGTAATACTACAATGTTTTTCATAGTATTCCCATGTGTAGTACTTCCTTTTTGACTTTTGTTGAAGGTTTTTAAAAAAAAATGCCCCCAGATATTGTAAACATACTACCTAAAATTATGTCCTTGAATTTTTGATGAGCTCATTATGGCATATAATTTTTAGTATAATATTGATGGTAGTTCAATTACACAACATTATACTATAGTATAGCAGTTTTTATTGATTGCAAAAGTAGGAGTTCTACATAAAGTATCTTCCTTAATCAACCAATAATGTAAACTTATACTTACTTCACTGGAGGCTACAGAAACTATGGGTCAACAATTGAATGCCCCGTTCCAAGAACCCACTACTGTACGAAATGTATGCTCTATACTCTAGTGGTGGTGGTTGATGCAGTGGTGACCAAATGGCAATTAGTTACTCGGTTGGACTTTGCACCACTTCTTATACCATTTGAATCTGAAGCAGTCTTTCTCGCGTAAGAACGAAAGCGCAAATCTCCCGTCGCGGCTGCACGTTTTACTTACTACTACATGGAGAGTTAGTAAACGGGGAATCATCACTTAAAACTCGCATTGGTCTTTCTTCTTTCTACTACAGTAGAAGTTTGCTTGCCCGTCACCTCACCACCACAATGCCAGTAATGCTATACTAACACTTTTTTTCTGGGCTTTCTTTTTCAAAATTTTTGAAAAATGTCCTTCTTCTTCATTGCTATAACTCAGATGTATGTACTTCCTCGTTTGCAATAAAAAAAGCCGGTTTGAATTTGCCGACGAATTGAATTAATCGGAGACGTCAGATACGATAATATGATCTAAATAACAATCAAAGTACAACTCTTTCGACGTTTACCATATGAAACATAACTATGCTCAAAAATTGACCGTTTCTGAGTAATCGGCGATTCAAAAAAGGTACTTCCTTGTTTGCAATAAAAAAAGCCGGTTTGACTTTGACGACGAATTAAATTAATCGGAGACGTCAGATACGATAATATGATCTAAATTACAATCAAAGTACAACTCTTTCGACGTTTACCATATGAAACATAACTATGCTCAAAAATTGACCGTTTCTGAGTAATCGGCGATTCAAAAAAGGTACTTCCTTGTTTGCAATAAAAAAAGCCGGTTTGACTTATCCGACCACCTTTTTTGAATCGCTGATAACTCAAAAACAGATCATTTTTGAGGAAAGTTACTTTTTATATGGTAAACGTCAAAAGAGTTGTACTTTAAATGTTATTTAAGTCATATTATCGTATCTGACGTTTCCGATTTTTAATTCGTCGGCAAAGTCAAACTGGATATTTTCATTGCAAAGGAGGAAGTATAGTAATTGCCACTTCTTGAGTGTATGAACGTGAAATATTGTAGTATAAAAAGTGTGCAACGTTCTTGTTTGAAAAATGGCTTGTATAATAATATCTCTTACAGCAATTTAAACGGATGGGTATCAAAATTAGATAGCAATCCATCGGTGTGCAATTCTTTAATGCACTAAAATTGCGTGAAAATTACTGGGAAATTGCAATTTACCGGCAATTAATCCATGAAGGGAATTCTTTGCTGTATATAGAACCAAAAGAACAAAGGCAAAGTATACTGCTCAATCAACAGCTTTCAATCAAACTGCACGAACTTTTTAATCAATTGGCAGCAATATGGATTGTTTACGTAGTCAATCCAATCTACAACAACATGCATAGTATTTGGTGTACTTTAGTGCATTCAATGAACATTATTTCGTTGAAAGAAATCCACTTGTGCGTCATAATCAGCTGACAAAAACCCCACGAAATCCCCCCTTACTAAATACTCTTTTTGAAAAACCATAAGGGAGTTTTACTTCCTTTTTACAGAAAAACAATGTAGTAAACTTTTCAAGAATTTTGCGTCTTTATGCAGCATGGAACACAACGTCCCTGAAGATATACTATCTCATACACATACTGTATATAATGGAAAGTACTATTGCAGTTACTTTATTTTTCTATACATGCATAAAATATCATTATTTTGTACTTCCTCGTTTACAAAAAAAAATATCCGGTTTGACTTTGACGACTAATTAAAAATCGGAGACGTCAGATACAAACATTTGACCTACTAAACAACAATTAAAGTACAACTCTTTTGACGTTTGCTATATGAAGTGTAACTTTCCTCAAAAACGAACCGTTTATGATTTATCAGCGATTTAAAAAAGGTGGTCGGATACAGTCCGGACCATTTATTTGGGTCACTTCAAAATATCTCGGCTCCTGTTGGTCTTATCGAAAAACTAAGGTCACTTTATTATGTCCATCGACCATTCCGCTTCGACTGAACCATATTTCAGCTCTCTAGGAGAAACTTTTGTTAAATAAAGTTGAGCGCGAAAAAATTCGCTGACCAGGTGAAAGCGTTTCTTTTGTGTATCAAAACCGTTAAAGATAATTGCAAAATTTTTGTCTCATCTCACTCTTAAAAGATGTAAATTTTTTCTGGTACAGTTGGTTTCAACCAAAAATCATGTGTACTATGCGAAAATTGCTGTCAAAAAGAGGCCATCAAAATCGACCACTTTGATTGATTCTGCAGTCACAGTGGTACATTTTAGCCAGTTTTTTCTTTGATATTTGCTCATAAAAATACCAAATGAAAAATTGATATTACACAATAATTGTTGTAAACCCAAGAAATCATCGGGTGAAAAGTGCCATTTTTAGGATTTTTTTATCTTTGGTCTCTGTAACTTTTTTCGGGTATTATTTGGTGGACATCCAGTTGTTGAATCTGAAAGGTCTCGAGAAGTTGGACTTCATAAAGCGCCCTTAGTTTTTTGATACAACCAATCAGAGCCGAGATATTTCGACCGACCCAAATAAAAAGTCCTGACTGTAGCAAAAAGTCTGTTTTTGGCAAAAAGTGTGCAAAAATAGCTTAATAAAAAATAATAATAACGCACTTTTTTCAAAAAACAACCTTTTTTGAATCGCCTATTACTCAGAAACGGTTCATTTTTGAGCAAAGTTTTATTTCAAAACAAGACATTATGACCGAAAATTGATTATTTAATAAAAAAATTGAAATGAGCAATCAAATGTCTATTTTCCTTGACCTGGGCCACACAGTCTTTACATAATTTGCTTATGCACGAGTCGTTGATTATGTGGTAGTAGGGCTGGAAAAGGGACTGCTTCTTACGTTGATAACCTGAAAAAAAGGGGCTCTTTTTAAAGAAAAGACCATTGAAACAAAAAAGGTGATTAAGATGAAAAAAATATGGATGGCCAAACTGGAAAAAGTATGTTTGGAACGTTTGAATGTTGGACCGCTGCTTTGTTTTGTTACCTTGACGCGCTGACCGGCACAGCGGCCTACAAATGACGTGTTTTTTGCCTCATTTTACTACATGCACTTACATCAAGACAATTTCCCAGATGGGCCATCCTTATTATGTTACAACATCTTTGGTTAAACCTGTGTCACCGTTGAATGCATTCAAGAAACGTTAAAAAACCCACTATTTTTATGTTGAAAACTTTTGTAAGATACGTATCACAATGTTGCATGCACTTTACAGTCCAAAGTTAGATGGCATACTTTTGGTAGTAATCGAGCAGAACGTCAACGAAGAAAACTCGATTCCTGATTGATGTGGTCAGACGTGATTTCATTTCCTCACAGTTGCATGCACTGTACATATGCATCCGTTAACAAGGGTTCCTTTCACGCAACATAGAATACAAGTCTCGAGAGAATCTGTTCTGATAATCCGTGACCAGAGACCTTCTTTGCTTTGGTCAATCTCTTTCTTTCCACTTCTTCTACCAATTAATGAATGGAAGCATCAATAAATACGAAATAATTACCAGGCTTATATAAGCAATATAAACGATGCGCTCACAAACAAGGTCTTTTTGCCTTTTTTAAAATGATGTTACGTAGTATAGTCCAAAATGTAGCCACGCAAAACCACGTCATTTTTTGGGGGGAAAGACCATGAAGTCATTTTGCATTGTGTCTTTGAAGTAGTTCATCACATATGAAAGATGACTTTGAAAAACTATTTCAAAAGTTTTACTAAAGAAATAATTGCATTTGCTTAGGCTTCAGTCATGACTTACCTTCTTTTGTAGGTAAAAGGAGATGACGATGGATTTTCAAAGACTTTTCTTAATTCATTTATAAAGTATTTGCACGTTGCAAAGTAGAGTGTGAGACAATGCAAACATTAAATACGGTACTACCCATAAGCTGCAAAGGCGTTCCTCCGTAGAGCAAAGACATGCACAGATTAACCGGTTGATACCGGATCAAGTGGTTATGTATTAACCGGTTTGCTATAGTATAAAACCTGGTTACAGGACTCAAAATGATGCTTCCATCAGGGCCTTTTCGCGAGGTTAATGCTCTTTTTAAGAGCTACAAAGGCCAAGATGGCCAACATGGTAAAAGAAGGGTTAGCGAATAATAGGTTGTAAATGATTGTTAAGACCTAACAACAGTTATTCCGTTTTAACACACACCAAGGTTAAAATAAAGGAGGTTGGTTCACCCCGAAATTTCGAGAATTCAAAGCTGCTGCACCAGATAACCTAATTCTCTACAAACCTTGAAGACTATTGATACACGCCATTCAACCCCATCTTTGCTTGCAGCCAGAGCTTGCAGATGATGACATAAACAAAGAAAATTACTCTAACAACCGGTTGATAA